>BRDA01010130.1:91368-129493 GCA_036984385.1 Crenuchus spilurus
TCTATCTATCTATCTATCTATCTATCTATCTATCTATGTATCTATCTATCTATCTATCTATCTATCTATCTATCTATCTATCTATCTATCTATCTCTTAACTCAAGGCATTTCATTAATGTGTGTTTCCTTTTATTCAAAGTAAAGCAATTCCAAATTATCACCAATATTCACCCTTTTTTCTCAGTAATTTCACACTTTTCTCCAAAGTAGTCTAGTACATCAAATACACCAGATAAATCACTTTTGAAGTCAAACAGCTGGGCAGTGGACATGCAGAAAAGACCACATTAGTGAACACACATGTTATTAAGAAATGTTATTTGTTATTGTATTTAAGAAGCTTGTTTTTTTTTTTTAATTTTTACTTAAGTAGTACAACAGTATTGTCTCCATGTCCCGGCCCTTGTCGTCATGTTGTTCTGTGTACTTTTTCACACGTGCTATCCTTGTCTCCACATGCTCATCTGTTTACATCTTCCACATGTCTTGTTCATATCTGCACCCCAAAGTTACATTGTGTCATTATACAGCCCTGCCATCTCATTAGCTCTTGTTATAGTTTGCTATTTAACCTTCCCTTATGGAAATAATTTTCCTTATAATAATTGTAACAGACATCAGGGTCAGAATAATTAATGACATTGTATTAAAAGATTGGTGATTAAGCAAGAGTCTTATTACAAAATGATAATAGGTCATTAGAGCTATAAAAAGTCATGGTACTTTTACTGTTGATACTTAAGTACTTTTGAAGCAAAACACTGTGGTCTAAAGGGAGCACTGGAGTAATACATTACCTTGGCAGTGTCTTCTTTAACTCAAGTACATGCAAGTACAAGTACTTTGTCCACCACTGGTAGTGAGCATACACATGCCTAGAATGATGGGCCTCAGTTCTCAGAAGGCAGCCCAGGGGTTAGATACCTTGCTCATGGATGATTTTTAGACAAACCATATTTAACATTTTATTAAAATCACCAATACGTTTACATTGTTATGGAACTTCTTTATTATCTAAAATATGTAGCTCCAAACAACACGAATTATAAATTATTTTTACAACCCTTACAGTACACTGAAGAACCTTTCCTTAATAGGTCATTGACAAATAGACCATGGAATACATTACATAAACAAAGCATTTGTGATGAGTTTTTGGTTTAGTTTCAGTCTATTTTGCTGTTATGTATTTCTAAGTTTATACTGAACTATTTTTATAGCTTTCCAGATGGAGTAATAGACAGTTATCAGTGATTATTTTGGATAGTGTAGCTTTGTGAAGCTTGTAGCTCTGCCCTCAGAATCCAAAGACATCTGCAAATGCAAACCATGGCTCTGTGTATCTCTTATTTCACCCTGTTTTCAGGTGAGATATATTACAAAAATACATAAAATTTGAACTTATGTAGTTGGTAAGCTTTATAAACATACAAACCGGAATGTCGGATTCCAAAAAAGTTGGGACACTAAACAAATTGTGAATAAAAACTGAATGCAATGATGTGGAGGTGCCAACATCTAATATTTTATTCAGAATAGAACACAAATCACATATCAAAAGTTTAAACTGAGATAATGTTTAGAAATAGGAATGCTCTCCCATTCGTGTCTAATACAGGCTTCTAACTGTTCGTCTTGGGCCTTTTTTGTCGCACCTTCCTCTTTATGATGCGCCAAATGTTCTCTATAGGTGAAAGATCTGGACTGCAGGCTGGCCATTTCAGTACCTGGATCCTTCTCCTACGTAGCCATGATGTTTTGATTGCTGCAGAATGTGGTCTGGCATTATCTTGTTGAAAAATGCAGGGTCTTCCCTGAAAGAGATGACGTCTAGATGGGAGCATATGTTGTTCTAGAACCTGAACATAGTTCTCTGCATTAATGGTGCATTTCCAGACATGCAAGCTGCCCATGCCACAAGCACTCATGCAACCCCATACCATCAGTGATGCAGGCTTCTGAACGGAGCGTTGATAACAACTTGGGTATTCCTTGTCCTCTCTGGTCCGGATGACATGGCGTCCCAGTGTTCCATAAAGAACTTCAAATCGTGACTCATCTGACCACAGAACAGTCTTCCATTTTGCCACAGTCCATTTTAAAAGACCCCTGGCCCAGTGCAAACGCCTGAGCTTGTGGAGCTTGCTTAGAAATGGCTTCCTCTTTAGAGTTCCACTGTAGAGTTTCAGCTGGCAACGGCGGATGGCATGGTGGATTGTGTTCACTGACAATGCTTTCTGTTATTTCCTTGACAGTGGCATTCCTGATTGAGGTGCAGTGATGTTTAAGGGCCCGGAGACCACGAGCATCCAGTAGAGTTTTACGGCCTTGACCCTTACGCACAACGATTGTTCCAGATTCTCTGAATCTTTTGATGATGTTATGCATGGCTGATGATGATAACTTAAAAGTCTTTGCTATTTTATGCTGGGTAACACCATTCTGGTATTGCTGCACTATCTTTCTGTGCAGCAATGGTGGAATTGGTGATCCTCTTACTATCTTGGCTTCAGAGAGACACTGACACTCTGAGAAACCCTTTTTATACCCAATCATGTGGTCAATTGACCTAATTAGTGTTAATTGGTCTTCCAGCTGTTCGTTATATGCTCAATTTCCTTTTTTCCAGCCACTTATTGCTACTTGTCCCAACTTTTTGGGGATTTTTTGACACTGTGAAATTTTGAATCAACATATTTCTCCCTTAAAATGTTACATTTACTCAGATTAAACTTTTGATCTGTCATCTATGTTCTATTACGAATAAAATATTGACATTTGCCATCTCCACATCATTGCATTCAGTTTTTATTCACAATTTGTTTAGTGTCCCAACTTTTTTGGAATTCGGTTTGTATATTTTCAAGCTTGTGTTGACGTTCAGCAGGCCAAAGTTTATAAATACTGTTGTAAACATAATACTGTACATGCAGAAGTTGATTTGTGAAGTGGTGAATGGTCTGTCTTTAATACTAATGCAGTGTGTTAGAGTAACTGCATAACCTTTCATGCTCTAAAGTTGTAAAGTGTTTATAGCATTTTCCTTATGTAAATATGTTTGCTCCTAATATTGTTATCTTTTTTCTGCTTTTGTAGTTGCTTACAATTTTATACAAGTTTTTGTTAGCATTTTTTCCTATTGAGTTCTCTTGTAATTGTTAGCACAGTTAGGTCTAGGACATCTGTATTTAGATACATCATGTGTATATTTAGCTGAAATGGAGGAGAAATAAGCTCCTTAGTAAATAAGTATTTACTAAAAACTGTTGTTTGTTAAGTTTTTTTTCATACTGAAATAAGCATATGTACTTTGTAGACTTACCAAGTCAGTTGCTAATATGGATCAGTACCAAGTAGGTTATGTAAATAAAGTATATGTAACTAAATAAAAATTAACCAGAAAAATATGTATATCTGTGAGCAAAAGAGACAGACTGTAGAAAATGGTTCATTGTTAATAAACAATCTAGAGACATCTGCAAACATATCTCCATATTTCTCACTTACTTCACCATATTCTCAGATGTTTTACTTATTTAATCTGCTCACACCAGCCCTGCACCCATAGAGTAACATATTTTGGGGGTTCGTCCGGGATCTGTGCCCTTTGGTGGCAGACAGCAGACCCAGTGATTGGCAATCTAGAACCAAGCAAGCATCAATGTTTCTTCAAGACAGTGCTAGAATGACATCAAAACTTCACTGAGGCTGAGTAAACTGAGAACTGGGCATTAAACGAGAAAGGATTTAAAGAAGAGATGCAATGGGGGAAGATGAGTGGAAGAGTGGAAGAGTGGAAATCAGAAAGAGCCTGCTCACGTTGTCTGCAGAACTTTTTCACATTTCTAAAGCTACCGGTCCAATAGCAGAGAGAGGTTCTTCAGAGATTACTACTAGTGATCTTGAAGGCTGCTTTGAGTATGTGAATTCCTTCATGTCCAGTAAGTCTCTATGTGACTCAGAAGACAGAGTTATGAGTTCCTTGGTGGTGTTGAGGAATATGTTTAATGAATATATCACACTGCTGCTCAGTTAGTGAATAGTGAATAATGCATCACACCAAAACTGCCACAAAGACTCAGGAACAGGTGTGAGAGAATGATATTTTAATACACATTAGGATGTACAATATAGGGTAATTGAACAATGAATTTTAGTATACAGCTTTATAGTAGATTTGAATCCAAATCCAAGCTTACCCATGCAAGCCCATCTCCCTAGGAGTAGAGGAACCAAGGCTTAGTCAGGGGAACCCATACTCCTCTGGTTGACACTGGATGTGAAAGATAAGAAAATGTTTCATAATATATATAAACTAATTAAAGAGTCTGACATAAGCCCCAATGATCTTGTGATGATCTTGAACAGCACAGATCTTGACAATGAAGAAAGAAACCTACCCCAAAATAATAAAAGATATGAAATTCCAACCAGTGGTTTCCAACCTGGATTAATTGTCTGAAAGTAAACACATGATAACATTAGAGCACTTTAAATGGCACCTGTCCTTAATGATTGGACTGCAGGACCACCGTAACTGGACCACAGATCTGTGATAACTGGACTGATGGTCCATTATGTACTTAACGACCTGACTACAGGTCCACACATGCTCTATAATGACTGGACAATGGTCTCTGCATGCATTGAGATTGAACAGAAAGATAAGATGATCCATAAGTAGACCCATGGATGACCACATCATAGCTTCCCTTGCACCATGTCTTGATATTAGAATTATTATATGCAGTTAGTAAGGACATCATTAATAAATAAGAGAAGCCAAAGGTTATGGATTGAGATTAAATACTTGTATACATTCTATTGTTAAGCTCTCCCACTAAGTTCACTTGTAGAGTTTATTAAGACTGAAAAACATCATATATTTGAAAAGTTAGTTACTTAAGAGACATACTTATATAAGTGCTTGAGGGACTGAAGGTGAAATGAGTAGAAGATTGCATAATCATGAAATGGAGATAAAGTAAGGCTTGTGTTAATGACACCTGGGCTTTCATTGCCAGGGTAGAAGAGGAGAGTGGCAAAAGGGCAAGGCAATTCCCTAAAGGAAAACAGAGGAAAGATACCCACCGAAGAAGCCTTCACCTGGAACACATTGTAACCCAGGTTATAAACCCAGGTTATAAATATAGTTATTCTCAAAAGCTGTTAATTCAAGTTTATTAATATTCATTGTTATGTAATGTGTTGATTAAATACACAAAAGCTAAAGTGTAAAAATTATAATTTTATTTATTTTATTTGGTCATTCTCCTATTGGTTCAAACTGAATCCAGTCAGCCAATCAGGTAGCGGTTTGGGAAAAAAAGGGGAGGGTTGTTCACTCTGACGGAGATTCTCCGGCTTTCTTTTGCATCCAGCCAGCAGACGTGACGGAGGTTTCTCCTGCTGCAAAAGAGAAAATAACAGGTTACACAGTTAAAATTAGCCAATAACAGCTTATTTACTACTTCTAGTAACCTGTCGCTGAACAAACACTTAGAGTGGAGAGACTTTTTGTCAGGAAACGACGGGTTTGTCTTACTTTTTGCACTGGTCAGGTTTTTGATAGGATGATCAAGTTGGACCAAGCCATTTGATGGCGAGCCACCCAGATCCTAACCTAGAGGGTTCCCTTTGATTCTGTGGACAACTATTGAACTGGAACTTGAGTTAAGATTGAAATATTCACAAGAGCTGGCAGGAGGAACACTTACTTTGAGCTCCATGGATTGAGAATAGTTCCATCGGAAAAAAAGAAAAGAAAAAGACATTATTACACACACATAAGCCAACAAATACACACTGTATTGCTATTGAATTGTGAATTTATTTTTGAAAGAGTATATATATATATATATATATATATATATATATATATATATATATATATATATATATGTTTTCTATACATTTATGTTCTACCCGGGATAGAATGTTTTGTTCTGTGAGTTATGTTTTGTTTTGTTTGCTTACCTGTTTATAAATAAATTGTAAATGCACTTTTCAATGTCCAACAGTGCCAAGTTGCTTCTTTGAGTTGCTGTTGTCCGAGCTCCATAGCGATCCTGGTATTCTTCTGATTGGCCCATATATACACCTAAATTACAAACATCCTGTCTCCATATCTAGACTCTAATTATTATATACGTACCTGTTATTATATTTTTAAGATAGCTTGTGAGTATATATTATACATATAGACATAATCATTTCCTATGTAGGTTACAACATGGTCTGGAACAAAACACAAGAGTTACTGTAAAAATATAGAAGAGAGTGACTGTCACGTAACCCAACACCAGTAATTGCAAATGAGTGAAATGTACTAAGTCGGGAACAGTGCTGGGCACAGGGCACCTAACACAAGACAGATGAGACATCAACAGGCATGACATTACACTGAGCATCAAGCAAGATAATTGTAATCTAGATATACAGAATACATACATTATTAGAATTAAAAGTCCTATATTAAAACCCTTTTTGACAAGTTAACAAGTTGCCTGAGATAGAATAGTTCCTCTGAATAGAATGCTGAGAATGTGAGTTTCCGCAAAGAAATGGACAGTTCAGTTATCTGAGAATGAATCATAGCCTGATTATGTTGCAGAAGAGATACCAAGTGAACTTGAAGCAAGAACCATTGAGACCTAATGACACACACACACACACACACACACACACACACACACACACACACACACACACACACAAACCAAATTCAGATGGTCTACTATAGAGAAGAAACATATATAGTTTCTAACATATGAAGCATTAGGCAAACCCTTCAGTGCAAGTGCATCCAGGATTTATGCTGTTACCTAGTGCATATACTAAGCCACACATACTTACAGGGGTTGGACAATGAAACTGAAACATCTGGTTTTAGACCACAATAATTTATTAGTAGGTGTAGGGCCTCCTTTTGCAGCCAATACAGCATCAATTCATCTTGGGAATGACATATACAAGTCCTGCACAGTGGTCAGAGGGATTTTAAGCCATTCTTCTTGCAGGATAGTGGTCAGGTCACTACGTGATGCTGGTGGAGGAAAACGTCTCCTGATTCGCTCCTTCAAACACCCCAAAGTGGCTCAATGATACATCTCAAAGACTTGCTGTCTTGGTCACAGATGCGCCAGCAAGAAGTGCATCAACAATTTGTCCTCTTTTGAACTCTGGTATGTCACCATAATGTTGTGTGCATTGTAATATACTATATAACTGTGCTCTTACCTGCTAACTCAACCTTCACACTCTGCTCTTACTGGTGCAATGTGCAATTAATGAAGATTGGCCACCAGACTGGTCCAATTTAGCCATGAAACCTCCCACACTAAAATGACAGGTGTTTCAGTTTCATTGTCCAACCCCTGTACATGTAGCCAGTCAAGTCACATAGTACCACCATTCCTAGTTGCAGTTCCTACACCACACTTCTATACACCACATATGTTCAATATGTGCCATATTCATTTGTTGCACCTGCATATTGAAGCATAGAGGAAAGAAATAAGTGAATATATTACAAGGTTCTGTCTTATTTATTCTTTTTATTTATTTATTTCTAGGTTTTTGCCTTCTCAATGTAGTGGTAGCCAATTAGCCTATCCCCTCCGTTAGGCCTCTCCCCATCACTTTGCAATGTCGCTGACTCTAGGAGGGTGCAAGCAAGCACAAGCCTTCTCCATTGCATGTGATGCAGCCACTGCTTCTTTTTCGAACCCCCACTGATACACCGTCACTGGAGAGCCTAATGCGCTCGGAGGAAGGCACACAGGGTCCCCAGCTCCGATTGGACCAATCAGTAGATGCCTGAGCTAGTGGACATTGCAATGTGAGAGTGATAGGGAGAGTGAGAGCGCCATTTACCCACATAGGTTGGTTTCTGTAACTTAATTGTTGCAGGGTAACACTGTTTCTGCTAAAAACAATGACTGCCGAGTTCAAAAACAAGAGCTATTGCAGTGTACCTGGGTGTTCAAACTCGAAACAAAAACATCCTTGTCTCAGTTGCTTTCCAACTGACAATGAGCAGAAGAAAAATGGGTGCAATTAGGAAAGACAAAGTGACAAATTTTGTCATACAGAAGGGAAGTGCCTTTGTATGTTGCCAGCATTTCACTACTGCCGACTTCACCGATGGAATCTCATGACTAATAGTTGTTGTTCCAAGGTGCTTTTGGTGGAACACATTTAATGTTCCCCCTCAAAGGCTGTAAGTATTTGAGAGCTCTCAGGAGGAAGTAGATGTTCATTCCCTGGAGTCGATGGTTGTGGAAGTCTTCAGCAGTGGTGCTACACACCATGACTGCGTGACATGCCCCACTGCCTGTATGTGTGCATGTTTACCTTGCAGGGTCAGCACTCCGCCCACACGGACTATGCACTGTGTGTGGGGCCCCATTTGTGGACGGGGATCGAGCATACGTATCGAGCAAAAAACCTTTCTTCACAGACGCATCAGCACGCCAAACAGTGGCCCCGCCCACAATGGACTGCATTCTCCCTGGGTTTGGGGGGGTTGTATCTGCGCGGCAGTGACTTGTGTGCTGGAAGGAGGCAGGATGGGGGCACACAAAACATTTGTGCTTAGGGCACCCACATGCCTAGCACCGGTACTGTTACCTAGGCTCTAATAGTGTTTACTTGTATAGTATATATTGATGATTTTCACATATTCTATTGGTGCTCTGGATGATGCCCTGCAATACATTGAAGAGCTGGAGGATAGACTGCAGAAGATGCCAGTGACTTCACCAGCTATACTAAGCAGATTTTGTGTTTCTTATGAGACTATCAGGTATTATACCAGATTTCCTTCCTTTCCTTAATATTTTTTCTGGGCGTCTGTTGCTCCATCCCCCAAACATCTCTACTGGACCAAGGCACAAAGAATTGGAAAATCAGGTTTTAAAACACCCAGGCATGCATCGCATCTCTGAGTTGATCTGTATAGATACAGATAGTAGAATAATCATCACATGGGCAAATATATATATATATATATATATATATATGTATATGTATATATGTGTGTGTGTGTCTGTGTACCCGGTATGGTTATGTTAAAGTTATTACACTGTAATGTATATGTATATATAATATATAACTATCAGCAGAATTAACATGTGATATAGTTTACAATGAGGTAGTTCACAATAAGTATGATTCAAAGTATGTGTCTTCAGAGAGTACCGTACTCTGTATATTATGATACAATGTGATTCAGTGTAGTTCAGACAGCAAGTGATCAGTACTGTCTCTGCAGTAAGCAGGGTTGTTGGAGAGCCTTTGGTAATACTTTATTTGTTAGCGCTTACACAGAATAGCTGTATCAGTCTGCCGCTGAATGCTTTTTTTCAGTGTGTGTACAACAGGTGTGAGGTATCGTCCAAGATGGATAACAGTTTATTGAGAGTCCTTTGTCCTGCTACAACCTTCAGAGAATCCAATTTGACTCCTACAACAGAGCCAGCTTTATTGATGAGTCTGTTCAGTTTGTTCAGGGAGGATTGGTTGATGCTCAGGGACATTTACAAGAGATGCATCTGCCTCTCACACCGCTTGTTTTTTTGCAGTAAGTTGCCTGGGTCATCTGCTGCAGGTTGTGCAATGATCTGTTTATTTTGGGGTTTTGGCCACAATGAGTCAGCCTGTAATTCTGTCACTCATATCAGGTTCTCCAGGAGCATATTCAGTGGGGTGACTCTCTCCCTATCGGCACCCTCTTGAGTTTTGGTGGTATTTTTTGCACTGTTTGCCTGGCTCTCTGCAGTGGGTTGCACAGTTCACTCTCTTGAGTTTTATTATGTTTAAGGGCACTCTACCTTTGGCTCCAGCAGTAACATGTAGTGCACCACATTTGTTCTGTCTTGCTGTGCTAATCCATTCTCCCTGGTGACAACTCTTATTATTTTGGGTATTTATATGTATTATATTTTCAGTTTTGCTCAGTCACCTCCTCTATCTGCAATTGTTCTTGTAGAGGTCTCTAGCACTGGGTCCCTACAGAGCAGCCTTTAAATGAGCTTCGGTTGTGCAGTTTTCACTGTCAGTATTTTTTCCAATTGAGTTTTATTGTAATTGTTAAGATAGTTTGCTCTGGGGCATTTCTTTGTCTTTAGATACACCAGGTGTACACTTAACTGACATGAATTAGAAATAAGCTTCCATTAATTTGGCATTCTCTACAAACTGTTGTTTATACTGAAATGAGCACAACTATGTTATTATTTTATGTTTTATTTTTTTATTAACATCACCCTCATATAGCACTTTTCTTGATACCCAAGGACGCTTTACAATCAACACACTCCATTTACACACACTCAACCACACACCAGTGGCAGCCGGTCGCGCACTGGTTCTCTCAACCAAGCGTACTCTCAACCGGAAGCAACCGTCGACCTGGAGGACTGCATCGAGCACTAGGAGGATCACCAGGACAGAGTGCCAACCATACAGTTGCATACAGTATATACTTACATACATTCATACACACACTAGGGTATTTTTTTTTTAGAGTAGCCTAATCTCCATGTTTTTGGACTGTGGGAGGAAACCCACGCAGACACGGGGAGAACATGGAAACTCCGCTCTGATGGGGCCCCGAACCCAAGACCTCAGCGCTGAGAGGTGAACATGCTAACCACTAAGCCACCATGCTGCCCCAAAATGTAGAATAACCAAGTCAGTAATACTTGCTTATGTGGAACAGTAGCATGTAAGTTCCTTAATAAGAATTGTATATGAAAATATACATCCATCCATTATCTTCTGCTTAATCTTGATCAATGTCTTGTTGAGTCCCCTACCCCTTCACCGGGCACAGGGCAAAACTGAATATATTAACCAGAAAAAAAATATGTATATCTGTAAAGTAAGGAGACAGTGACAGTCTTTAAGGAACAGTTGACTTAATAAAGAATCAAGAGACATTTGCAAATGTGGGGTGTAACAGAAGCACCAACATAGTGTGTAAAGACATTGTTCATTTTGACCATTGGTTTTAGAGAACAATGCTTTTTGGAGACCATGATGGTAGTAGTATTGTATTTTTTGTAAACTATCAAGAGATGATTCTTTAAATTACTTGAATGTTGACACTGTTGTGCTGCGGTTGTAGGCATGAGGCTGCAGAACAAGTGCCAATATTTCATGTTATAGCACAACAAGTGTATTATTGTGATCATACCACAGTTCTGTTATCACTGTTTATTGTTAGATTTTAGGAAAAAGAGGACAGAAAAAAGTAGTTTACATTCCACAAGGTAAAGCAGTTCCTCATGTGCTCTCTCAGCTGCTAAAACATCATCATCAGACACTGCAAAAACAGCGCTACTTGAAATAAGCCAAATATTCCTAAATGTGATCAATTTTTCTTGTTTTGAGAAGAAAAATCTGCCAATGGGGTAAGCAAAAGTTACTTGGCTAGAATTCTCATAACTAGCAAATGAATCCAACTTATGTGTTTTTAAATTAAACTAAATTGTCAAAAATTAAAGGAAATTGTGCTTCTTACAAGCAAAAATTCCTTTTCTTAAGAATTTTTTTTTAAAATGAGTGTTACAAACTCTTGATTTAGAGTCATTAAATACATTTCTTAAATTGACAGTTTGTTTAAGTGGCCTTATTCTTTAAATAAGAAAAAGAATATTATTCTTATTCTGGAATTTCAACCAAACCACAGTCATACCCTGTAACTGGTAAATAAAGCTCAAGATGAGCTGAAATATCTTGTTAAGAAAAAGTTAGACATATGTTCCTAGAATGAGCTTAATTTTCTTGTGCAAAACTTGCTTGTTTAGAATATTTTTTCTTTTTAGACAAATAAAAAATGTCCATAAACAAGTTTTTTTTTTAAACTTTCTTAAAAATTATTTTATGCAGTGGACAGCATGAATTCAGTCATAATAGTCGATGAACATAATTTCCCAATAACTGTTTATTATACAGACAATAAACACAAATATACTGATTTATCAGATGTTTGCTGATGTAAACTGAGCGTCTTTCATTAAACACCACTCATGGCTGATCGGAGGTTCATTAATTTATGTCCAATAAGAGTCCAGCTCTTAACCCAGTGAAGGTGTTGGTACAAGCTGATTCATTTATCTTTTGTTGATGGTTAAAAACTTGCCTTCAGCTGAGCTGTAAATACATTAAAAGTCCAGTTACTTTATCTCTGTTTTCGGGTGGGGGACGCTGGGGTCATTACTAGATGTGTATATGGTGGAGTAATACGTTAAGAGCTTCAGTCAGGATGCTGTTATCATCAATATCAGCACTTGTAGGACCCCTCTCAGCCAATCAGATTGCGAGGTCAGAACAAACTGTAGAATAATCTGTCTTTGAATACAAATGATTGGTAAAAGAATCTTAATATCAAAGGAACTGTCAAAGGGTCCCCGTGGGAGGCTCTTTCCTTTTTTAGAGTGCAAAGAGGATTCATGCTCTTTTTATAATGAAGCATGCAGTTGATCAAGGTTCAAGTACTATGATATGTGCTTGTCAATTTCAGTTCTAGTTGAAGGAAAGTGTAGCCTTGGGGAAAAGTGCAGACTTAGAGGATGTTCTTGGGACACTTATAAAAAGCACTCTGCTTATATGACCTTGTAGGATGAAAAAAAAAACAGAAAGAAGAGTCAGTGGCCCACTGAATTAACAAGTGCAGATGATAAGCTCAGAGCTGTTTCTCAGAGCAGGGATGCCAGTGCAAAATGCTCCTCATTAGTGTGCAGAGACAACAAGTTGAGAGGGACCTTTGTGTGCATTTGTGTGTTTGTATGATGCTGATGGGTAGAAAGATAATTTTTGTGAGGTCACTAACAGGGGACACAGCAGCAGGTGAAAAATATGGCAACAGCCAACTGGCACATGAGGGTACATCACTCAATTTACTCAGACATACTGTATATAGTAGACGTAACTGGTGTCAGTGGTCCCTTTACTAGGACATTATGTCTACTATATATCATAAATATTAAAAATAATAATATTAAAAATAATTTATATATATATATATCATAAATATTAAAAATAATAATATTAAAAATAATTTATATATATATATATATATATATATATATATATATATATATATATATATATATATATATTACATTACATGTAATATTAAATATTAAATATATTTAATATATTGAATATATTAAATAATAAAAACAGTCAAAGTCTTTTTGGTGTATGCCCCATCCTGGGCCAAGGTCTCCGAGCATCAGGCCACAACAGGTCCTGCAGAGTTGAAGGAATGCAGGGGATGGAGCCAACCCATGGACAACAGGACCGGGACTGTACTGGTGGTGGCGGGGAGGAAGGGATGGAGTGATGTAACGTCAGCAACTGAAAGCAGCAGAGTGAGAAGGCAGGTTAGTTCTTTATATCTGCAGGTTTAGGGCTGTGATTGGTCAGATTCATGATTGAATGAGTGTCGTAGCATTGAGCCTTAAGCTAGTGTTTTTCATCACTTTCCAAAGTGTGAATCAAAAGTAATGCATTTGAAAACTCACTGAAAAATGGGACAAGAATGTTTCATTAAAAATGTACCTTAATAGAATAATCCTATCTAGACAGGGCTTTTCTGTAAAAATAAAAAAGTACAACTCACTGATTTGCTGACAGCTGCAGCAGCAATTTTAGACCAAGTCTGTGTAGTAAACCACTATTGACCTGATCTATAATCGGGTTTATTGACCCTGATCATCATAAAATTTGATCCAAGTTCATTCCACTGATTTATGACTACTAAAAACCTGCCATGCTGATGCCTGAAATGGCTGCCAGTAGCTCTGAAGATATGTTCATTTTATAGTTCACAGCAAGACACGACATGCATTTATACCACCAGAAATGAGAAATACTGTTTTCTGTTTGAATGGCAGGTGTCTATTCATGCTGTATAACAGGACACCTGTGAACTGATCCAGTAAAAAACGTCTAATCACTGTTCTGTATCAATAATCTGGAAATTTTTAAACAACCAGGATATAAGCAGGATATCTTCTGGATCGGCGCATCCATTTGTGTTTGAGAAATAGTCAGTGGGTGATGCATTCAGATTTGAATTCTTTACCTCTGTCTGCTAATTCTGGTGTCAGAACATTTTGAGGAAACAATAAATTCCATATCTTTCACACATTTCTAAACATCCCCTGAATGAAGTGATTCCAAAATGGGAAACCACAGATTAGTGAGAATATAGCAACAAAGGCTTTGATACACCTATTCTATCCAACATAAAAACCTATTTGTCTGTTCTTGTGATGGAGCCATGGATACAGCCATTTTGCACAGGCAGGAGACTAAATAGTGAATGTGTGGGAGGCGACCGATATCTTATCACCTAATCTCTCTCTTCACCAAGGAGGCAAAGCCTTTTGTGCAGTAATCCAGCAGGCATCATTACCGAGACTTAATACAGGCAATGGGCGCTTAGACTGGAAATGCTCTGAAAATCCCTGCACAAATAAACCGAAAGCCACAGCGATAACACAAGTGTGAAGGTTTTGTGTTCAATCAGCAAAAAGGGACTCCTGGCAGTAACATTAGTTTATGAGAGACCTCTCACAAGTCAAGAACTTGAGAGAAATGATGTGAAATGTGCCAAATCCAGGGGCAATGATGATGATGTGTTAGTACTCAGATTTGCTGCACTCCTTTTCAAAAGAGGGCCAAGACCGTTTTGTCACGCCTTGAGCAGGAGGGAGCTTGCTGCATAAATTCGGTGAGACAGACTTTCCAACCTTCTTTTGAAGTGCTTGTTTGGCCTTTACTAATAGACACTGCAAGCAAAAAGAACATTACAAATTCAAAGTGTTTTGATGTTGGATAAAGCAGCTTTTGGGATGAGATTTACAAAAGGCTCTTTTTCTGTCGGTTATCTCACAAGAATATACAGGCAATTCATAAGTAATTGGCCATTTTTGTTGTTTTGGCTTTGTTCTCTAGTATGTTGGGTTTGAAATGAAAACAATGGGTAAGACATTGTAATACCGTGGTCATATTATGGGTAACTACAGTATGCAGGAGCAGGAACTAAGGAAGAATGAATGAATAGTGCTGCTTTCATCTCTTGTAGTTTGATGCCAAAGTGAACCTGTCTCTGATGTAGCAGAGCCCTTTTTGACTTCTAGGGTTTATTTTGCACATAGTCTCATACAGCAGTCTGATTCAAGATGAATGAGGCTTCACTATTATCAGGTCCAAGTTCTGGGAGATTTATTAAAACCTGTTTCTTCGAACATTTTGAAAGGAGATTTGCAGAGGCTAGCATCCAACTCGCCATATTGCCACCAGTAGCATCCTGATGTTTTTACATAGTTACAGTAGTTTAATTTAATTGGTTTAAAATCTGCAACACATTTTATGTTGAAACAGCTGTCAAAATGAAATCTATATTAAGGGCTTTTTTACACCTGAAAGTCCAGACCATGGTCTGAACCAAGGCTCGTGTGTTTGTTACATTGTATATTTGGTCCAGTTTTGTTTTCACACTGCATTTTTGCAAGCACACCAAAAACTTTTGTTTGATATGCCTACATCCTGTCATCATCACTTACGTGGGGCACCAAACTGTTAGTATATCAAAAGTATGGTGGTATAAAGAGCACAGCTCAACTGTCATAGTCTCATTAATGTCTCACATACTGAGTATTGCTGACAATTTAGACTTTTTCCAGAAGTTTTGCAGTTTTTCTGGTAATACCATGTTTGTGGAAGTTGTCAAAAACAAAAAGTTATAAAATTTTGGAAGAGATGACTCATATTTCTCTGAAGTCAACATCATTAGGTATTTAAATAGAAGAAAAATGTAAAAAAAAATAATAATAAAAACAGTGGATGACACAAATGATTTGCTATGATTGCAAATGAAGCAACACATCTAGTGCGCCACTGCAAAAGATGATCAAGGTATAACCTTTCATCCTGAAAAATAGTCCTCAATCAAAGACTCTTTAGGGAGTTCCCATAAATGGCCAAAGCCACAAAGAGAATTCATTAGAATAACATTAAATGGTTCACCATAAAATAGGTAAAACAAGAAAATCACAAAAATAAGTTATAGTTATACTGGAAACATAGTAACATGCATATCGTGTCAAAATAGTGTCACTATTAGGCATGTATAAGGCATGTTGTCAATGACTAGGCTTTATCCCTGTCTTGAGAAACAGTGGAAGTGGTTTATGGACTACAAACCGGATTCCAAAAAAGTTGGGACACTAAACAAATTTTGAATAAAAACTGAATGCAATAATGTGGAGATGGCAAATGTCAATATTTTATTCACAATAGAACACAAATCACAGATCAAAAGTTTAAACTGAGAGAATGTATCATTTTAAGGGAAAAATAAGTTGTTTCAAAATTTCATGGCGTCAACAAATCCCAAAAAAGTTGGGACAAGGCCATTTTTACCACTGTGTGACATCCCCCCTTCTTCTTACAACACTCAACAGACGTCTGGGGACAGAGGAGACCAGTTTCTCAAGTTTAGAAATAGGAATGCTCTCCCATTCATGTCTAATACAGGCCTCTAACTGTTCAATCGTCTTGGGCCTTCTTTGTCGCATGTTCTCTATAGGTGAAAGATCTGGACTGCAGGCTGGCCATTTCAGTACCCGGATCCTTCTCCTACATAGCCATGATGTTGTGATTGCTGCAGAATGTGGTCTGGCATTATCTTGTTGAAATGCAGGGTCCCTGAAAGAGATGACGTCTAGATGGGAGCATATGTTGTTCTAGAACCTGAACATAGTTCTCTGCATTAATGGTGCCTTTCCAGATATGCAAGCTGCCCATGCCACATGCACTCATGCAACTCCATACCATCAGTGATGCAGGCTTCTGAACGGAGCGTAGATAACAACTTGGGTTATCCTTGTCCTCTCTGGTCTGGATGACATGGTGTCCCAGTGTTCCATAAAGAACTTCAAATCGTGACTCATCTGACCACAGAAGAGTCTTCCATTTTGCCACACTCCATTTTAAAAGACCCCTGGCCCAGTGCAAACGTCTGAGCTTGTGGAGCTTGCTTAGAAATGGCTTCCTCTTTGCACTGTAGAGTTTCAGCTGGCAACGGCGGATGGCACGGTGGATTGTGTTCACTGACAATGCTTTCTGGAAGTATTCCTGAGCCCATTCTGTTATTTCCTTGACAGTGGCATTCCAGTTTGAGGTGCAGTGACGTTTAAAGGCCCGGAGATCATGAGCATCCAGTAGAGTTTTACGGCCTTGACCCTTACGCACAGCGATTGTTCCAGATTCTCTGAATCTTTTGATGATGTTATGCACGGTTGATGATGATAACTTAAAAGTCTTTGCTATTTTACGCTGGGTAACACCATTCTGGTATTTCTGCGCAACAATGGTGGAATTGGTGATCCTCTTACCATCTTGGCTTCAGAGAGACACTGACACTCTGAGAAGCTCTTTTTATACCCAATAATGTTGTCAATTGACCTAATTAGTGTTAATTGGTCTTCCAGCTGTTCGTTATATGCTCAATTTCCTTTTTCCAGCCACTTATTGCTACTTGTCCCAACTTTTTTGGGATTTGTTGACACTGTGAAATTTTGAATCAACATATTTCTCCTTTAAAATGTTACATTTACTCAGATTAAACTTTTGATCTGTCATCTATGTTCTATTACAAATAAAATATTGACATTTGCCATCTCCACATCATTGCATTCAGTTTTTATTCACAATTTGTTTAGTGTCCCAACTTTTTTGGAATCCGGTTTGTATATAACTGCTGCTTTTATTACCCAATCTCAATCAATAATTGTGGAATTTTTTTCATGGCTACAAGAGTGGCCACGGCAATTACTTGACCTGGACCCCGCAGAAGAAAAAAGAGCCTCAGAGCAAACTAGAACTGAAAAAGCTGCATTTCAGGCCTGGCACAGGAGATAGTTTGTGTATGGTGATGCCTTGCATGGCTTGTAGACTTTAGTCATCAATTGCAAAAAATTTACAAACAACTTCTAAAGATGACCATTATGGAAGGTTCTTGTCATTTGGTCATATTTGAACCCCAAAAATATGGGGTTATATAAATACTGCTGTAATTCCTATATGATGTGTCAATGTGTGAGTTTCTGCACATTTCCTTGTTTAGTTACACATTAAAAGTATCATTACACACCACAAAACAAGTGTAAATGTATCACTGTCCAGTTACTTACTGAATGTGCTGCAGTGAATCACTGCCCATTTGCCTTTGTCAGTCTGCACAAGGTCAGAACCATTCTTAGTTGACTATTATTAACAGACATGTAAGAAGAGATGAGAAAAAAAAAGAAGATAAAGAGCACATCTTTTATCCACATGCATTACCATTTGCTTCATAGGCATCTATGAAGTCCTATCTCACTTCTTACAGAATATGTCTAGAGACTCCATTAAAATGTCATATAGTTCATTCTCTGACATTTATTACCAGCAGCCAGAAGCAGTCCGTTTTATATTTGAGGTGATGGATAAGAGTAGTGGTGACTGACCAATAAAGGGCACTAGGGTACCCTCCATGTTGGAAATGTTTTTATTTTCATTTTTTAAATAAACATTTTTAAAAGTATACTTGAAAGTATGTATGTAGTAACATGCACAATAACATGTAAAATATAAAATATAAAATATATGAGGGAAAATTAGCTTCCTGGTTCATTCGCTCTCTCTTCTGAAGTGACAGAAATATCACCCAGTCAGAGAAGCAGCAGCCAATCACTGACCTGCAGACACAAGATATGTGCATAGTAACAGAAATTTTGCCAATCAACGTCCTTGAATCTGCAGCCAATCACTAACCTGCTGACACAAGATACTCACATAGCAACATAATTTGTGGTTTTAGGAACATCTGATGTTACTGACATGTAATACAGATGCTACAAATGTCTAATATTTTGTCTTAATAGTGTTTTTGGTAATTATATTCTCAGTAATAGACTCAGTAATATAATGATACACACTGTACTTTCTGTCTTTGCACATTTGTATGTAATTAATGAGAATTTTCATTAACTAGTAGTCTGCTGATTTTTTTTAATGCCAATTAAATAGCTAGTGACTTTTTTTTTTTTTTTTTTTTTTACAGAGCACTGCTATCCTGCAGCTTGGTTTAAATAATGGGATGGTTGTGGAAACTGACTGAATATGGCTCAAACAGCCCCACCTAGAATATTTTTCACCAGCTGCCACAGAGAAAATAAAAGATAATAGAGAATATACAAAACAAGAGAAAAGAAGAGAAAATACAAAATATAAGAAGAGAAAAGAGAAGAACACTTTGCCTGTTGTGTGGTCTGCTGAGGCCAACTGTGTTTGCAGCTCCTCAACAAGCCACTTCATACCAATAGGAATAATAAGACTGCGAACATTGATTAAGAGTATACTGTGCTATTGAGTTCAGAGTTGTACTATCGGTTGAGATGTGATGAAAGCAGAAAGGGCAGAAGGAATAAAGACCATTCATCTGGATCACAGACCACACCCACCCACCATCATGGCAATATATGTAAAACGGTGACTGACATCACTCTAATGTAGTCAGTCAGTCAAGACATGTTTGAGGTTTTGCTTTATTTTAGAACTGAAGCTGCAAGGCTAATAATGCTAACATTAGAACTCATTAAACCCAGTCAAATTCCATTAGAACTTATCACCAAAATGTCTCATAACTCACAACCCTTGCAAGATCTTAATTAACCCTTGAATGGCCTTACCAAGATAAAAGCAATGGATTTTAGATGTTTGCTGTTAGGGGACAATGATAGATATACAATCAGTGTTTTTTTAAGACCCAGACTTGTTTTTAATATACACCTCTACAAAAAATGGTTGAGATGGCATTATCTATCAAAATCACACACATATCTATCTATATATATACACACTGCTCAAAAAAATAAAAGGGAACACTAAATAACATCCTAGATCTCAATGAATAAAATATTCCAGTTGAAAATCTTTATTTATTGCATAGTGGAATGCGTTAAGAACAAAATAACAAAAATGATCAATGTAAATCAAAATGATTACCCCTTGGAGGTCTGGATTTGGAATCATACTCAAACACCTTTGGAGTCTGTTTCTGACAGTTTGAGCAGAAACATGGATATTAGTGGCCTGCTGGAGGTCATTTTGCAGGGCTGTGGCACTGCTGCTCCTGTTCCTCCTTGCACAAAGGAGGAGGAAGCAGTCCTGCTGCTGGGTTGTTGCCCTCCTGCTGCTGGGTTGTTGCCCTCCTACTGCCCCACCCTCCATGTCTCCTGGTGTACTGGCCTGTCTCCTGGTATCTGCTCCATGCTCTGGACACTGTGCTGACAGACACAGCAAACCTTCTTGCCACAGCTCGCATTGATATGCCATCCTGGATGAGTTGCACTACCTGAGCAACTTCTGTGGGTTGTAGACATCACCTCATGCTACCTCTATGGTGAGAGAACTGACAAAATGCAAAAGTGACCAAAACATCAGCCAGAAAGGATGAGAACAGAGAAAAGGTCTATGGTCACCACCTGCAGAACCACTCCTGTATAGGGGTTGTCTTGCTAATTGCCTCTCATTTCTACCTGTTGTCTGTTCTATTTGCACAACAGCAGGTAAAATTGATTCACAATCAGTGTTGCTTCCTAACTGGACAGGTTGGTTTCACAGAAGTGTGGTTGACTTGGAGTTACATTGTGTTGTTTAATGTTCCCTTTATTTTTTGAGCACTGTATATCCATCTCTCTCTCTCTATCTATCTATCTATATATATGAATGAGAGAGAGAGAGAGTCATACAGTTACAGGTGCCATGTGACTGTTTGCTGCATGTAGAATATTCTGCAGAATGGTCCTCTTAAATAGAAGAACCCTGAATAGATTGTTTGTGTTTGCCTTTCTTGTTGGTGTGAGCCAAGTTGCTGATTCATATTTACTACTCAAGATAGTTTTTTTTCTTTGTCCTTTGTCCAAAAACTCAATTGGCAAACAATCTTGATAAGAAATGCTACGAGTGGTGAAGTGAGATAGCTGAGATGCATGAATAAACTCAGGATTTTCCACTCTTATTCCAGCAGCACTGTCAGTTAGCACCAGCATTACAATAAAATACACATCATAAAATGATTTTGCTGACAGTGTTTTCGAAACTGCATAATGATAACTGTTGAAACAGTAGACATTAGCTTCCAGACTTAGCCACAGATTCACCAAGCACAGTTAGAATTGACTTTAGGGTGAAACAGAGAGAGAAAGTTAATCAAAGTGAACTTTAGAATAGAAATTTGGGAGTGCTGACAACATTCTGTAAAAACATGTCAGCACAAATATGCACCCTGTCCATCAAAAATGTCAAATGAACTACATATGATTTTTGTTGAATTCATCTAATTCAATTAACTGTTAACATTACAGTAAACAGCTTTGTGCTACAACCCCAAATAAAAATACCCCCCCCCAAAAAATGTGGTGTTTCTTACATTACCTGAGACAGAATGAACCCAAGATATTTTGTTTTTTCAACTTAATTTTATTTGTTACTATACTGATGCATCTAAATATGCATCAGAATATTGTGAAAGAACTCGTATATGTATTTCAAGCTCTTTTTGATTTACAGTTGATCAGTATAGTTTCTAACACATGAAAATTTGAAATTCTGAATCCCAAACTATTATTTTGTTTCAAGTTTGAGTAAGTAATAATTCAAACAATATCAACAATAAAAACAAAAGAGGCTTGAAATAAATCATTTAATGTGTAAATAATATAACATATGACTTATTTAAATTACATTATGAACACAAATGTATCAATTCCTGCAACACAGTCTAAAAAAAGTTGGGATGGGGCAAATTAGGGCTAGTAATGTAATACAATTAACTAAATAATGATGTGATTTCAAACAGATGAGGTCAGCAGGTGACTAATCATGATTTGATACAAAATATCATTAAACAATTCCAGGAATCTGGAGGAATTTCAGTGAATAAAGGTTAAGGGTCATTCAGGGCCCAGATTGGCTCAGCAGGCTAAGGCAATGACACTGTGACCAGAGGATCGCGAGTTCGAATCCTGGTCGTGCTCTTTGCAATCAACAGCTGGGGCCCACAGAGAGCAAAATTGGCAGTCCTCTCTTGGGGCAGGTAGATGGCACTCTCACACTCACACATTGCAATGTTCGCTGGCTCGGGAGCCTACTGATTGGTCCATTTGAACCTAGAGACCCTGGGAAGTGTGTTGGCTCCCCAGTGACGGTGTATCAAGCGGTAGTTTGAAAAGAGGTGGTGGCTGCATCACATGCAACGGAGAAGGTGTGTGCATGTCTTCACTCTCCTAGAGTCAGGACAGTGCAAAGTGATGGGGAGAGCCACTAATGGGTTGGGTTAATTGGTGGATACCACATTGGGAAAGAGAGAAAATTGGCAAAAATTAAAAAAAAGAAAAAAAAGAACGGTCATTCATCAGTAGCTGATAACCACACGAGTAAAGGATTACTTTAGCAAACATTTGTCAAGCACTGCAATAGAGAGTTACATTCAGAAATGGTAAAAAGATGCCTTATTTAAATCAGGTTCAGAAGCAGAGCCAACTTCTCTGCATCCATCATTTTCTTGGTGGAAATATGTATTGTGGTCAGAGGAATCATCGTTCCAGATCTTTTTTGGAAGAAATGGATGTGCTCTAGACCAAAGACAAAAATGACCATCCAGACTGTTGACCATCAGCAACAAGTGTAAAAGTCAGGGTTTGTCATGGGATTGTATCCGTGTCCTTGGCTAAAGTCATTTACATTTCTGCGATGCCACATCACTATTTATATGACCCAACACAAAATACACTGCTCAAAAAAATAAAGGGAACACTTAAACAACACAATGTAACTCCAAGTCAGCCACACTTCTGTGAAACCAACCTGTGCAGTTAGGAAGCAACACTGATTGTGAATCAATTTCACCTGCTGTTGTGCAAATGGAACAGAAAACAGGTAGAAAGAAGAGGCAATTAGCAAGACAACCCCTATACAGGAGTGGTTCTGCAGGTGGTGACCATAGACCTCTTCTCTGTTCTCATCCTTTCTGACTGATGTTTTGGTCACTTTTGCATTTTGTCAGTTCCCTCACCATAGAGGTAGCATGAGGTGATGTCTACAACCCACAGAAGCTGCTCAGGTAGTGCAGCTCATCCAGGATGGTATATAAATGTGAGCTGTGGCAAGAAGGTTTGCTGTGTCTGTCAGCACAGTGTCCAGAGCATGGAGCAGATACCAGGAGACAGGCCAGTACACCAGGAGACATGGAGGGGGCCGTAGGAGGGCAACAACCTAGCAGCAGGACCGCTGCCTCCTCCTTTGTGCAAGGAGGAACAGGAGGAGCAGAGCCAGAGCCCTGCAAAATGACCTCCAGCAGGCCACTAATATGCATGTTTCTGCTCAAACTGTCAGAAACAGACTCCATGAGGGTGGTATGAGATTTTGAGTATGATTCCAAATACAGACCTCCAAGGGGTAATAATTTTGATTTACATTGATCATTTGTTATTTTGTTCTCAACACATTCCACTATGTAATAAATAAAGATTTTCAACTGGAATATTTTATTCACCGAGATCTAGGATGTGTTATTTTAGTGTTCCCTTTATTTTTTTGAGCAGTGTATATTGCTGTAATATTAAACACAAATGATTTTATCAAGAATTAAAGAAGAGTTAAGACAAGAGTTAAGACCACCTTACACCAAATGATCGAGATGAAGGGGGCACACTGCAATTCTAGTAAGATTCACATGAATTTATTCTGAATTTGAAGTCTTGACCCACCCCATTAACAAAACCAAATAAAAGAGTTGTATAATATTGAAAAACCTTCCTTACTAGGAACTCAAGACTATGTAGCATTATTCCAGTGTTCCGGTAATGCATCTTTGACAAAATTCTAGGAATGCTCCTTGTTAGTTGGGATATGCCTGTAATTTTGTTGTATTAAACATTTTTGTATAATCTGTATAATTTTACCTCTTTCAAACATTTATTTCTTTAAATTGCATTCTTTTCTGCTGTTCTCTGAGACATGGTCCTATTATAATAGTGAAAGGTTTTATTATGCTGCAGTGCTTTTGTGCTTGGTGAGGTAAACTGAGTAGGCTGATGATTCATATTCACTTCTTGAAAAATAACTTTCTCTCCTCCTCACAAAAACCAAACACAAACCTTTTTACTTTTACTGCCATTGAAGGAATTAAGGCTATGTAACATTTTTAGAACAATTCCATTAATGTTACTTTGGCATAAAGTTCTAAGAATGCTTCCTGTTTAATAAAATGTTTGTTTACAAAAGAGAACCCAGTTAAACAAAAGAGACACAAATAGTATACTTGGTAATTTATTTATTGAAGAAAATGATACAATGACATTTGTGAGAGGCAAAAGTATGTGAACCTCTTGGATTAGCAGCTTATTTGAAGGTGAAATTAGAGTCAGGTGTTTTCAATCAATGGGATGACAATCAGGTGTGAGTGGGCACCTTGTTTTATTTAAAGAAGAGGGATCTATCAAAGTCTGCTCTCCACAACACATGCTTGTGGAAGTGTAGATTTCTGAGCACCTCAGAAAAAGAGTTCTTGATGCTCGTCAGGCTGGAAAAGGTTACAAATCTCTAAAGAGTTTGGACGCCACCAATCCACAATCAGACAGATGGTGTACAAATGAAGGAAATTCAAGACCACTGTTACCCTCCTCAGGAGTGGTCGACCAACAAAGACCACTCCAAGAGCAAGGCGTGTAATAGTCAGCGAGGTCACAAAGGACCCCAGGGTAACTTCTAAGCAAATGAAGGCCTCTCTCACATTGGCTAATGTTAATGTTCATGAGTCCACCATCAGGAGAACACTGAACATCAATAGTGTGCATGGCAGGGTTGCAAGGAGAAAGCCACTGCTCTCCAAAAAGAACAGTGCTGCTTGTCTGCAGTTTGCTAATGATCACGTGGACAAGTCAGAAGACTATTGGAAGAATGTTTTGACCAAAATAGAATTTTTTGGTTTAAATGAAAAGAATTATGTTTGGAAAAAGGAAAACACTGCATTGCAGCATAAGAACCTTATCCCATCTCTGAGTGGTGGTAGTATCATAGTTTGGGTTCTCTTTATCTACTTTTAGGACTTGTGTGAAAGTCTGATGATGTTTTAGGTCATATTTATGCAGAAATATAGAACATTCTAAAGGGTTCACAAACTTTCAAGCACCACTGTATGTAAATCAAAGCTGTCATTGGTTACAGCATTGTTTACACTGCTAAACATCTGGTGCATATGTGGGCTCTGCATTCTTTATTGATATTAACCTGTTTGTTCAGACCAGGCAGAGACTACTAGATGTGTATGGGTGTATTCATGCAATCATGGTGGATGTCTCTCTGAGGGATTGTGAGAGAGACTTGCTCATGTTTCTTTGTCCTCCAGCTCTTCTTTAGAGGTGCTGATGGCCTTGGGACAGGTTTAAGAGCCACTTGAATGAAGTTCCTGGAAAAGCAGCGGGCCTAGTTTATTCTCCACCTGAGGGAGGCCTTCTACATATGAGAGGATGCCTCTTCATCAGAAATGAAAGAGCACCACTCTTGAGTTTGCCTTCAGGCCTCTTCCTCCTTCCTGTTATTTCAAAGCATTTTTGACAGGCTCGGTCTGGGGCAGCTGGGAAAACCCATGCATATTTAGATTCGAATGAAATAATCAGCATAATGTCTAGTAAATATTTGCTATCTTTGCACAAAGGATGAGCTAAGCTGACAAAAAAAACATCTGCCAGTGTAATTTGGCTCTTTGCATAATATGCAAGCTTCAAGTGCTACATGTTTGACAAAGCTAAACAAACAACAAAGAAACTGAAGACCTTCTGTACTGCTCAGAGACCAATGACTCAGATTTGAGTCAAGCACACAAACACAAATACAAACACTCTTGGACTTTAATTTCCTATTTATTATATTTTATCCAGACTGTGGTCTTCTCTGTATTTTTTTATGGATGTGAAATCTGGACAATAAAAATGTAGAAGAGGAAGAATATTGTGCTTGATACTTTATGTTGGAGAAGACATGAGAATATTGGGCAGAAAACAAAATAAACAAATTGATCCTCTCCTAAAATAATCCTCAGAAGCCCACATACCCAAACTGAGGCCATCTTATTCTGGGAACCAAACAACAAATCAGAAATATAGCAAGAAGCTAAAACTAGGAACTACAGATATATAACAAGAGAGGCATGGGATAGGCAACTATATAAGCAATGGCTTTGTAGAGCGTATAAATATGTCAAAACTCTGCAAAGTCACAAGGAACAAACTAGAGTTTAAATATACAATGGAATAACTATCTGGCAAAATCTGAACTTCTATGATTTACATGATTCTCAGAGGGTCTATGACCGTTGGAGTTTCTACACAACATAGCATTACAGACAATATCACACAGGACTTCCAGAGGTACTTTGGGAATTTGCAAGTATTGAGTAGCATACAGCTCTGAGAGTTGGAGTTTTGAAGCAGTTTATAATACTTAACAGGGCAAAGTCCAACATGATGGAAACAGAGAGAAATTAGCAATTAATAATAATTAGTATGTAGCCATAAAGGGGAAGACAAAAGAGTTCTTGTCCAGAAGGCTCAACCAGAAGACAAGATGTTCTGAAGAAACACAACTCATATGGTCACCTAGAGGCATTCCCATCTGTTTTCTAAACGTTTTATTGTTATTGTTGCTTATTTGGATTAGAGCTAGACCTGTGAGGCTAAAACTGCAATAAATACATGAACACAGTAGTTACTTAAGTAGCTCAGTTGATTCCGGCAATGTACATCATCTAAACATCTGTCAACCCACTCAAACTATACTCAGATCTCACTGATAAGACAACATATACTGTAGGACTTGACAAATGTAATTTAGACATTTAGTAAGCAAAACAGAATTTGACATTTAAATCTAAACACGACACTTTTGAAAGAGCAAAATTTCATTCAGTCAACATAATTCTTATTAAAGTTTAAAGAATTCTTCTTTGGAGAATGTTATAATAACTAGCATGGCAACTTGTGGAACACTCAGCAAGCAAAGGAAAGTTTAATTTTACTGTTGGTTAAAGGTGAAAATACTTTATCAAGTCACTGAAAGTACACCGTTTACTTTCTTTCAACATTGCTACAACATCAATGTAACATGGCCATTTTTCAAAATAGTTTGCTTGCTGACAACATTTCAACATTCATTCACGTTTAATTTTTTCCCTTTTTGGCACAGTAGTACAGATCTGAATAGCAGAATTACAATGAATCACTTTCCCAATATCAAAGCTTTGAATCTGTATTGGTCTAATTAGAATTGGTTTATTTATGCAAATGTATTTTTGGTTGATTCTACACAAATTCATCATCTATGATGTCTCTAAACATAAAATCAATATAAAATATCAGTCACCATGAACAAAGTCATCCATATACAATTAATCGTTTCTTGTATAGTTTTTTAAACTGTTTTTGTAAGATATTAAGTAGTGCTTGCCTTGATTCTATAAGCTGAAAGCCAAACTTAAAACATTTATTTTACTGATCTCTGCTGAGGAACTACATTTAATTTTGATATAAACATCTAAATATTTTTAACACTGTACAAAAATAAATGAGAGATTACTGACCACATAGTTGTACGTTGTAGTGCTACATTTAGGGACTGTAGTCTGTCTGTTTCTCCGTGTACTTTGTTAGCCTCCTTTCACTCTGTTTTTCAATAATCAGGACCAACACAGAGCAGCTATTATTTGGGTAGTGGCTGAATCTCAGTACTGCAGTGACACTGATGTGGTGGTGGTGGTGGTGTGTTAGTATGTGTTGGGTTGGTATGAGTGGATCAGACACAGCAGAACTGCTGGAGATTTTACACCATGTTAGCTCACTGCCCACTGTATGAGACACATCTACCTTTTTGGTCCACCGTAGTAGATATGAAGTCAGAGATAGTAACTCATCTGTTGCTGTTCAGTTTGTGTTGGCCATCCTCTAGTAATTTATCAGTGGTCACAGAATGCTAACCACAGGGCAGGTTGGTGGACTAAGCACTACATATCAGTTCAGCAGTGACAGTGTGGGGTTAAAACACTACAAAAGCTCTGTTGTGTCTGATCCACTCCAACCAGCACAACCACCACATCTGTGTCACAGCAGTGATGAGACTGATTCACCACCTAAATAATACCTGCTGCTGCTGAAACTCTTTTTTTTCAAGGATGTAGCTTATTTTTGTAATTAGAGGAGAAAACTCCTCTAAAAAAGGTAAATTTGCCAGTTGTCCTCTTATTAGTGAACTGGTACTAACACTCTTTGATGCACGAAGTATGATTTTTGAATTGATAAAATACAAATGAATGTGCTCTAGTTAATTTGATACTAAACACTGCATATATCTCTCACTGTACAGAGGTGTTGTAAGTGATGTACTAACCATAAGTGTTCATATAAGAATCTGAGAATTTAACAAACATATAACACTGTATATGGTTACATCTTTTTCATGCAATTCTATTTCATGCTGAAGATACAACAACACAAGATACACAGTGAATCCAAAATGATACAGGATATAATGACAAAATTCTGCTCATGATATTTAGGATTACACAGAGAGCCCAGTGCATTACCATTCAACCATATCGTTTCATCTTCAGATGTGTAATGCCTTTGAAGATCTAACAGGGTAGGTAGGCACCTCCGTAAATAAGCACACATCTCTGGAAAGCTCAACAGTGACGTTTAGAGTCCAAAACCTCCCACCAAGTGTTTTCCAGACCCATCACTTACTAACTGTACATCCACATCATCTGCTCTTGTGAGAAAATCTGTATTTAGCCACACTGGCACTGTTAATGCATGCTCAATTTTCACACAAGCCAAGGACTGATCAACTTGGAGAAAAATAATTATGTTACTTATCAGAAATATGCACATGTTTTTGTGAAGGACAATTTATGTTTACATAGATATTTAGAAATGTAATAGAAGTAGAACATGCTATAGATGACAAACCTATATCGACATCTACCTGTATAGTACACTTTTTTGACAAGCCTTATTCAATATCACTTAACCATAATGACTTAGAATAAATATCTTGAAAATTAAAGCACAACTAAAGAAAATTAACTGTGGACACATGCTGTATCAGTACACTGTCTGCTCATAATTACCCATTTTAAGTGCTCAGGCTTGCAAATCAGCACTTTTTAAATGTTCATTTCATCAAGAATTCAACAGCTAACCTGTGAGACACAGCCTGCTGCTAAAGCACAGGTCTGAGATTATTTTCTTCTAATTAGTGCCAGTGATCATATTCAAAGACATATTTTTTACTGTGAAGTGTGATCTGATTAACCATCCTTGTGCCATTATTTATTTACAAAATTATTTGCATTGCATTACACTACAAGTTCTTTTTATACAAACCCCATTTCCAGAAATGTTGGGACACTTTCTAGAAATACAATAAAAATGTAAAGCTGTAATTTGTTAATTCATTTTAACCTTTAACAAACAAAATGACAAAGAAAATATTTTCAGTGTTTTCAATGACAAACTTATTTATATTTGTTAAATGTAAAGAAATGCAGAAATTGACACTGGCAACACACTCAAAGCTACAACTAAGGCAAAGCTACAACTGAGGCAAAAAGAAGACAAAGTAGAAGTAACTGTTTTAGAAGGTCCAAGATTGAGCATAAAGGGATCATCCACCAAAGACTTAGTCTTTGTGTGCAAGGATGGGTTCTGGTTCACCACTTTGTGCCAACTATTGTGAGATAATTGTTAGTTAAAAGACAATGTCTTTCAGTGCCAGACTGCAAAGAATTGAGGCATTTCACCACCTACAGTTCATAATATTATGAAAATATTAATATCAGAGGAAACTTCACTGCCTGAAGGCCAATGGTGGAAACTGCTGCAAAATGTGCATCACCATTGAGCCATCAGATGGTATTGTTTGAGAAATAATCATGCCACCGTGATGGACATAGTATGGAGATTGGACAAAATAATTGTCATGTAACATAGTTCAGCATTATATGAAGAAATACAATCAGAAACTGTATTATTCAAAGAGAATTCGAGATGGACCAAAAGAGTACAAATGTGTTATGTGGTTAGATGAGTGTCACCACAATTTCTGCTTGTTTTGGGACTTTCTCCCACATTTTTACATGTCAAAAAAGACCATGCAATTCGTTACCAAGGCATAGTGCAAAATCAAACACACAAACAAGGCATCTTCTGTGATGGCATGGAGGTGCATCAGTAATAAGTGAATATACAAGTGATTGGAGGCTTATATTAGTATTTTGAGACATATCCTGCCACCAAGACAATGTATTTTCCCAGGAACTCTATGTCTATTAAAGCAGGACAGTGCCAGGTCTCATTCTGATCTCAGTTCAGATCTGTTTCCTACTGAGAATATATGGAGCATCATGAAGAGGAGAATCAGACAACAGTGACCATGGACTGTTCAGCAGCCCAAGTCTTGTATGCAGTAAGAACATGAAAAACATCCATTTGATGTGACTCAGTGGTAAATTTGCCACTGTCACAACTCTTTCAGTGTGTTATAGGCTCATTTAAAAAAAAAATATGTAACAAATAAAATAAAATGTGTCATTGAAAAAGTTGAAAATATATTCTGGAGTTTGTAAAATTATTTGATGATTTTGCAAATATGTTATTTATATAACAAATGTGTACTGGTTAAAGATTTGTAAAGAAACCTCTTCTATAAGTATGTGTGCATCTATGTATATTTTATATATTAAACAATATCTACATACGTTTCTATTTCTCTTTCAAAGTATTCCTTATTTTTCTCTTCATGGTAAAATGTGTACTTTACTCGTGTCCCAATATATTTAAATCTCTTTACGGTGGTGCTATATTATTCAAATCAAATAAAATATGTACAGACGGATGGGGCTTTTATTATAGCCGCTGTCGTCACTTCCTGTTTATGGTCGACGTCACACAATGGCGTTGTACAGTGGCTGAGCTACACGTGAGCGTTCAGGTTGTCATCTGTGAACTAACTGTGTCGTTAGTGTTTTCTGGGGCACCGGATTCTCGCTTTTAGCCGAACGTCAAACTGTAACGTCGCCTGAGCTTATAAACAGGTGTAAGTGAGCAGCTTTTTGTTTTTGATTCTTCTAATTAGCCGTTAGCTGATGTACACTCGTCTGTGAGAAATGCACTTAGTCAAGGCTGCTAGGTTTAGCCTTATTTTTAAACCGCTGTGGAGGCGAAAGTGCTTCACGTCGAGGTGTTTACATCCTCCAGTGTGTGTTCAAGATATATTTTGCGATAATGTTGTACGCGAAACATCGACGGCAGCCGCACAGCCTGTGATAATCCGCGTCCCAAAGTACATGCAGGAGAGAATAGAGAATGTCAAACAAGTCAAAGGCAAGAGCACCACCAGAGTGCCAACAGTCAACCCTGGTAAACTGCTGATTAAGAGTAAGAACCCTCTACACAATCAGTCTGTTAGCTACACTTTGGGCAAATTTGAAGAACCTCTTCTCGCATCAAAGGCATGGAAGAATAATAAGTCTTTTGGGGACTACTTTATCATAAACAGCACACAGAGTGCTCCTCCTTTTCTTCCAGACTTTGAGGAGAGTAAAGTGGATAGTCACAAAAGAACATTCAGCAGCCTTCATCTTTGCGCTGAAGTGGTAGAGACTTTGCAAAGCCACAATATAACTCATCCTACAACTGTCCAGATACAGGCTATTCCCAAAGTGCTGCAGGGACATAATATACTGTGTGCTGCAGAGACTGGTAGTGGAAAAACACTTGCCTACCTTGCCCCCATTGTCCACAAGCTGCAAAAGGAGCCTCGGCTAGATGCAATGGACTTCGAACAGAGGACAAAGGCACTGGTTCTTGTGCCATCGCGAGAGCTGGCCGAGCAGGTCATGACAGTAGCAAAATCCATGTGCCAGACGTTTGGTTTTGTGGTGAAGGTGGTGGGAGGAGGCAAACTGATTGGAAGCATCAAAGCAGCGTTCTCCAATGGGCAGCCCCACCTTCTGGTAGCCACCCCTGGTGCCCTGCTTAAGGCACTGATGAGGCGCTGGGTGGATCTGAGTGAGCTGCGTTTCATGGTAGTGGATGAAGCGGACACAATGTTTGACCCCAGCTTTGTAGGTATGCTGGAGAAGATCTTCTCCCAAATCCAGGTAGCGTCTCGCTTCTCTGAGACATTTGGTCCGACTCCTAAAGCTCAGCTTGTGGTGGTGGGGGCCACCTTCCCTGGAGGTGTTGGAGAGTTGCTGAGTAGAGTGACTGATCTAGGCAGCGTGGTTACCGTCAAGAGTCGAATGCTGCATTTCCTGATGCCACATGTCAAGCAGACTTTTCTGAAAGTGAGAGGTTCTGAGAAGGTTCTGGAGCTTCATCAAGCATTGAAACAAGTGGATACTGAAAAAAAAGGTGTGCTAGTTTTCTGCAATTCAGCTTCCACTGTCAACTGGCTAAGTTACACACTGGAAGAGATGGGAGTGCATCACTTGCGGCTTCAGGGGGAAATGCCAGCAGCCCTGAGAGTAGGAATCTTCCAGAAGTTCCAGAAAGGACTCATTGATGTTCTGATCTGTACTGACATTGCTTCCAGAGGACTTGACACACACAGAGTGGGGCTGGTTGTAAATTATGACTTTCCTGAATCCCATACAGACTACATCCACCGAGCAGGCCGTGTGGGCAGAGCAGGAGGGGCAGGTGGTGGATGTGTTCTGAGTTTTGTTACTCATGCATGGGATGTAGAGCTGGTTCAGAGCATTGAGACGGCAGCGAGGAGAAGAATGTGTTTGCCAGGAATGAAGACAGAGATTAACAAACCCAGTCCCAAAAGTGACTTGGAGATGAGCGAGTGATTATTTGTGCATACTCATATAAATAAATAAATAAATATATAATATTATGTATGTATGTGTGTGTGTGTGTGTGTGTGTGTGTGTGTGTATATATATATATATATATATATATATATATATATACCTGCTATATTAAAAAAACATACTTCTGTTGTGTTTAATAATACATTTGACTGAAAAGAAAGCATTGATATAATTTTTAGTTGAATAAAGAGATTAAATAATTGTCATAATATAATGCAGATTTTTGATTCTAATGATTGTCAGGACTGACTGTATCCTTATACATTTTAACGGAACACAATTTATTGTTTTAGGTTTAATGTGCTTAAAGTCTGTTTTAGTGCCTTTGAATCTCTGTTGGTTCAAACTCCATGTGTTTGGTAAGAATGCTACAGAAGAAAACTAACAAAATTGCTTAGCATAGCTGACACACTCACTTGCCACTTCATTAGGAACATACACTTTGTATATACATCTTGTAGCTCAGCTGACCATATATGTGTACTTTAGTTCTAAAATTACAGATTGTAGTCCCAAATGTTTTGTCTGCATTAGCCCCCTTTCATCCTGTTCTACAATGTACAGCACCCCCTTTACATTGGTGTTGAATAATTCACAGCACTGCGGTGATAGATGTGGTTGTGGTGTTGTACTGGTATAAGTGGATTAGACACAGCAGAGCTGCTGAGTGATATTTTTTGATATTTTCACTGCTTCACTCATATCAGTAGACTTGTTCTAACACCCTACGATGCATGAACAATGATTTTAGAATTGATAAAATACAAATGAATGTGCTCTAGTTAATTTTATAGTAAACACTGCACTTATCACTCACAGTATCAGTGTCATTACAGTGCTGAGAATTATTAATTTTTGTTTAATTTTTTAAAAATGTTCTGCATTGCAGATTAATACTAAAGTCATCCAAACTATGAATAAACACGTAGGTAATTATTTAGTAAAGAAACCAGAATATGTTTATATTTTACATTCTTCACAGTAGGAACCTCTTGCTTAGATGCAGCTTTCTTGGTATTTTCTCAGTCAGCTTTATGAGGTAGTCACCTGGAATGGCTTTCAGTTAACAGCTGTGTCTTGTCAGGAGTTCATGACTTGCATTTCTTGCCTCTTAATGTGTTTGAGACAGTTATGTGTCTACTTTAAGAATCTAAAACATGTTTTGGTTTGTTTAACACTTAAGTTTACTACATGATTCATTATGTGTTCCTTCATAGTCTGGATGACTTCAGTGTTAATTTACAATGTAGGGGGGAAAATATAATTAAATGAGAAGGTATGTCCAAACTTTTGACTGGTACCATATATGGTCTGATATGGACAATGTGTATGTGTATCTAATGAAATGACCAGTTAGTGTATTTGTAGTTGACTTTTAACCTTTCCAAACATGACTCAGAATTTTTGTTTTTTTGGACATGAAATTTGCTGAAATGCCTGATTATATTTCTGTATTTTAGGATTCACATCCAGCTAAAAACTTCAGGCACATGCCTCTTCTTTTGGCTCTGGATAAGATCACCTGCTCAGTGCCTTAAACATAAATGTAAATAGAACCCCCCCCCCCCCAACCTCCCATTTGAACTGTGGTTTTATTTGGTCAATATTCATAATAGAATTCCCTGCTCATTATATTAACTGATTGCTTTGTTCTGAAGAGTTTTATCAAGATGTAAAAAAAACCTTAGGGAACAAGTCAATTGTGAGTAATTAACTGATGCTTCTCTATGCAAACACTGCTTTGTAAAGGACTGAAGACTGTGTGTGGGCGAGTGTGTCTGCATTCATCCACAAGAGACAGGGAGGAGCAAGTATTCGGTCTACCACCTACTGTTTATTATCACAGCATAACAGGAGGGTTGCCATGAGATAGGCCTACTATATATTTGCCATATCTGTGAATGACTGTCGCCTGAAGGGGAACACTTTCATAAACATTGATTTAAAGCAGCATAAACAAAGCTAAGCTTAGCCCTGACAGACTCCATCCAGAAACCAGCACTTCGTTAAAATAGGCATGTTGACATTACACTCGGTGCTTCCCTGGAGTGTATTAAAGCAGAAGTTAGCCCAGTAGCTTAAGCCCAAAGGCTAGTCTGTCTGGTTTGAAGAGAGTACAGGGACATTTGTATTGGACAAGATGAAGATTTGACTTAAAATGATCTAGTTGACTGAAAAATCCTTGTGCTAAGCCTTTGCTGCATTTTATTGAGCTGTGCAGAACCAATTGAGAGTTGCTGTTATTGAATACAAGTGGACACGCCAGAAAACCTACTCGTTGTAAAGCTGAGCTTCATTATACAACATTTCTTTAGGATGGATGTACTTTATAACTTAAAAATCAGCATTGCAGCTGTTATCTCAGCAGACAGAAAAAGACAAAAGACAGTCTTGAGAGGAACTGGCTTACAGACTGATGTGTGAAAAGATGCAGCCAGGAAGAAAATGCCCCGCCGGTGTCTAGGTTGTCTCATCTGCTTTGTGTCCTTTGCACATCAAAGGCAGAAATACCAATGTCTGGGCAGCAAAAGTTACAGCTCCAGTGTTTCTCCAAAGGTAGCTGCTTAAAATGCTGGTCTACTGTGTTGCTACAAAATCTCAGAGCTGTTCTCTGACCTTAGATTCGTGCACCAATTTTAGTAGCTGCTTTAGGCCTTATGAATAATGGAACATTAATGCAACAGGTTCCCATAAGCATTTATTTGAACAATAGATGCAGTATAGCTACCCATAAACCTGACTTCCTTGGTTTCATTCATAAAGGGCTTGTTTTCGGAGCACAAAATACATTCCTAAAGGGATCCATGCCCATTCTTGTATTGTAATGACAGCCAAAAGGCTATAAAGACTTTACATAATTCATATTTAAACATGTAAATAAAACAGTTGAATATTTATGGTACACAAACAACAGGGACTAGTATACTAGTACGTATTAAATCAGGCTGTTATCCAAAAAAGCAAACAAACAAAAGACAAATACTAGACAGTCACTTTACAACTGCGCTGCAAAAATCATATCTTGACAGATGAAAACATATTAAATATAGTTTACTAGTGCATCTGAAAAACTTTCATATTGTGAAAAATGGTTTAATTTAAAAAGGTAAACTCATTTTCTATTAATTACATGTAAAATAACATTTCAAGCAGTTTTTAAAATTGATCTGTACGGCTTATAGTTCATGAAAGTCAGAAATGCAGAATGTTAAATTATTAGGATATTTATTGTTAGAATAAATTATTAAAATGATTGGGCAGCTGTGGCCTGGTGATTAGGGATCTGGTCGCTGGTTTGATCCCCAGGCAGGTCATGACTGAAGTGCCGTTGAGCAAGGCACCTAATTCCAAACTGCTCCCCAGGCGCCGTGAATGGATCTTCCCACCACTTCGAGCACATGTTCTCACAGCCTAGTGTGTTCACTACTGAGTGTTTTTCACTGCATGGATGTGTTAAATGCAGAGGTCAAATTCCGTTGTGTGAAAATCACATTGGCAAAACATTTCATTTAGAGAGTTGAAGTAAATTACAATTACAAAATTATCAACATTTTAAAAAAGGGTTGAAATGTCACCTTACATACAGTATAATGAACATAAAATATGACCGTTGACCTTTTTTAAAATTCCATTATGAACACAAATGATTTATTTCAGATTATTTGTAGTTATATTGTAGAATATAAAAATTATTCTACTTATTTCAAATCTTTTATACTTTTATATAATTATATTCTGTGACTATATTTGTGTATATATAAATTACCTGGACAAAAAATGAATCACCTTGTGTGTTTAAGGTGGTAGTAACTTCAGGCTCCTGTAGATGGTGCTGCATGAGGACGACCGGGCTATACATATGGGTGGTGAGCAACGAGGTCCATAGATTGAAAAGAGGTGATTGAGTGCGGTTAATGTCTTGTTCGATGTCTGGAAAATGGGTCACATAGTTGATGTTAATGATTGGATAAAAAGCAGTGATTGTATTTGAAAGGCCATAGTGTGAAACAAGTAGCTGAATTTGCAGGTATATTGAAGCATATATTTTACGAGCAGTGTCTAAAATCCCAGTCTACAGGACATTCTCATCAGAACTGTGTCTGACAGCACACAAGGCTAAAGGGCTCTTGCAAATCCACTCTGCTCCAGATTTTCAAGGTAAACAGTTGCCTGTAGAACATTCAGAAATGTGGTTGTGAAAGACCTGTGTTGAATTCTAGAAGCAATTTTGCCTGGAAGCAAAGTGTTTTTCATTCAGGAGCTGTAAACCCCACCAACAGTCCGTGTCTGTCAGTTTTAGTCACAGTTCTGAAGAGAATTTCCCTTTTCTAGTATGACTGTATGCTTCAAAACACCTGCAAATTCAGCTACTTCCTTCACACCATGGCCTTTGGCATAGCCAATTGGAACAAGTGCTATAGCACTAATGGTAGCTACTCAGGTAGAAGTATAGATACTAGGGTTTAAAATGACTTTTATAGAAGTAAAAGTATCAAATTAAGCTTTTTACTCAAGTAAAAGTACAAAAGTACTGGTTTTAAAACTACTTAAAGTATAAAAGTAAAAGTAATGTAAGGAAAATAAATGGCAAAAACGTAGGCTGTGCTACAGTGGCGTATAGTGCACCCTACCCCCCACCCCCAAAATATTTTTTTTCTTAAAAGCCATAATGACTATAAAGTTATATAAAAATTGTAATGTTTAATTTTTTTGGGATGTACTGGCTACTTGTTTCAGCTGCATATATACTCCTTAAAAATTAAAACATTTTAGTCATTTCAAATATACAAACCGGATTCCAAAAAAGTTGGGACACTAAACAAATTGTGAATAAAAACTGAATGCAATGATGTGGACATTTTTACCGGAACAGGGTTGAAAAAACCCTAAACAACTGCGGTACTTTAAAACATTGTTGTATAAAAAGGGAATTTTACTATGTAAGAGAGTCAAATTTGAAAACTAGACACTAAACACAAGATAAGACTTATTTTATAATCTACAACCATGGAGGTGTAGTAACGTAAGTCAAAAATAAGTGTTAAACAAATCACAGGGTTGAAAAAACCTTAGGCCAAACATATAAACTTTACTGATTTTACAAAATTAAAAATTCCTCATA
>BRDA01010130.1:137166-162400 GCA_036984385.1 Crenuchus spilurus
AAGTGCTTGTTCACTATATGCAATAAGTTACAATGTGCAATAAGTGGTATAATTATCAGGACCATTTGCAATTATTCTTATATTTATTATGCACACTTTCAGCACTAGGACAGTCTTGGGTTTATGAAGTTTCCATGTTCTCCCCGTGTCTACGTTGGTTTCCTCCAGACTCTCCGGTTTCCTCCCACAGTCCAAAAAGGTGGACTACTCTAAATTGCCCTGATGTGAATGTCTGTGTGGTCAGATGTCCTTCCTTTGGCTAAAATAGTGGAATGTCCTGCCCAATGTAGGTGATTCAACGCAACCCTGAACTGGATTAAGCAGTTAAGTCGATGAATATATGAATGGATGTATGGATGAACCTACAGCACATCTGGGAACTACATTGTTAATTTCATTGTATTACTGTTCAACAATAAAAAAATATTAGTATGTTTAAAAACATTTTTTTACGTCCACACCAACAACATTTTTGAAAGTTTACTCTAAAACACCCAGATGAGCATGACGGTCCAAGAGGGTCAACACAAATGCCTCAAGAACAAATGAACCCTTTCATGCACGATGGAAAGTTAATGTCATTATCTTCTATATGTTTTGGTTTTAATGTTAGAATTGCATGACAGCTTCTTTCTCTTGTCATGCCCCACTGGTGGTTAGTAACTGCAAGCGCAACAAAACACATGGTAAACAAAAATGACTGACGTATGTTTATTATATTGAAAGGCAGATAAAATCATTTTGGAGGGAAGTCATGATAGATTTCTTTCATCATTCATGCATGAAAGGGTTAAGGGCATGAGTATTGTACAAAATATAAAGCTGCAAGAGATAATGGCTGCTTTTGAGGATCTAGTGAATTTCGTGAAGACATGAAATACCCAATGCTATAAGAGTTGTACTAAACAACCATCCATCCATCCAACCATCTTCTTGTAATCGCTTTATCCGGGTCAGGGTTCTGGTGAGTTCCCAGATCCCGTCAGCACTTACTATTCCAATACCAAAACAGGGACTCAGTCCATCACTGGCTAAGACAACCACTCAAGACATTCTATCCAATGAGCAAACATGCTAAGCACACTAGCTCTGCTGGGCAGATTAGATTTCAGCTTCCAGTGCAAACATTGATGCTTTGAAGTGGGGTGCTCAGTCCTGGTCCTGGCGATCTATTTCCCCTTAGAGTTTAATCTAACACATCTGATCCAGGTAATGAAGGCTTTTAGGTTCACTTGAGTAACAGAATTAGAGGTGCTAGATCTTCTCCAGGGTGGAAGATGTTCAGTACCAGGATTAGGCAACCCTGCCTTTGAGGGTTCAATGAGTCTGTTTATTAATAGTTAAGCATAAAAAAACTAACCACATTGCTGGCTGATTCATATGTAATTACCGTTATTATCTCTATGCAAGCCTCCACAAGGGCAAGCAGCTCTGTTCTGAGCCACAATAAAACATCTGCAACCAGTACAGGGAAACAATTATTGAGGAGAACTAAGATGCCCTATAGATGCCTTCTTAACAAGCTGTTCCATAGAAGCAATACCTCTTCTGTTTCCATCCATCATGCTCTCTGTATCTCAGCACCTGATATGATATACTGTATAACAAGCCTCAAAACACTATATTATCTACAGCTTAGGTAATGTAAGAAGCAAAAATAACTAACATCCACATGCATCTCACTGATACAATTAAGAAAAAAGAGATGTATATAACAGTGCAGTCTGTCTGAAATAAGTCAAAGCAAATTGCTTTCAGGGGTACAGGTGTTCTGGTTTTATATTGCTTCTAATAAAAGACATAATGAGTGGGGAATAAAGTTTTATGATCACGTATATTAAAGGTTTGTAAGGTTATAATATTCTAAGTCCACAGAGATTTCTGCATCACACTTTGTTCTAATTTGGCAGCCAGCTACTGAAGCAAGGCTACACATAAAATGCTTTACATTAATTTTGGTTCATTAGTAAAGGCAATGCTTCTATATAGAACCACGAAAAGGCAAAAAAAAACATTTGCATGCTTAAATTTACAAATCTTTACAAGGTGGAAGGTGTTTATATATATGCTCCTGTCTCATTTATAGAGATTAACTGGTCCATTGTGACACATCGATGGCTTTGTACCACTCAGCACAGCCACTCTGGCATCAATGGCTGATGGGACACCATCATTATGCTATTGTGAGAGAAGTACAGGACAAAATGAAATATATACCTGCGGGGTGTGCAATGGGATTCATAACTGAGAAAAGGTGGCACAGTGCAATGAATGTCCTTTTTGATGTGTGGACATTGGGTCGCAAAGCAGATGATAATGATTGGCAAACAAGTAGTGATTATATGTGCCAATGGCCATAGTCTGAAGGAAGTAGCTGAATTTACAGGTGTATCAAAGTGTACAGTCATACGGATCCACCAGTAGTGGCAAAAATACCAGTCTACAGCAAACACCAAACTTCTGAAACGGATTTTAGCCACTGCTTTTAGACTACTACACTATAATAATAATATAAGAATAATAATTGAATTTATTAGCATGGACTCCACTCCACCCTATACTGCCATTTGTGTAGTATTTTTATTTTTGGTTACCCAGGTCTTTATAGGTCTTATTTTGGGTTAAAAATTTGATATGTTTTAACTATAGACAAAGTAATTCAGAATTTCTGCAAATAATGAAAAAAAAATATATGTATAATTTTATTTAAAGGATGTCTATTGACCATACATTCAAAAAATAAGTGCATAATTGGTGGTAATGAATTGGAGTCAAGTTCACTAACAAGGTGAAGCACAAATGTGATACTTTTATGCTACATGCTATTGACAGTTTATTAATATTTAATAATGTATTTGTATTTTATTAATCATTAATATAAATTTTATTATTTCATTTTTAATAATGATTAATAGTCATTAGTATACAGTATTATTAATAGTAACTAGTAATTCTTAATGAAATATTATGAATAATAATATTTAAGTAATATATTCATATTTAATATATTAATAATAATTATTTAATTTATGTTCAAGCCGTACCGCACCATAACCATAACTATAAAAAAAAATTTGTCTGATTAGGGCCTCCAGACATAACATTGCTTGGGGCCCTAGAACTTCCAAATGCGCCCCTGTTGAAGATATAACCTGTCTGTTCTAGCGGAGATGATGCTCTTAATGGCAACAATGCATCGTTGTACATTGCTATGAATAAGATTGTCTATTAAATGCTGTAAATATAAATGTTTTTAAAATGTTATACACATACCCTTCTTTCTCCTGGGAGAACTTCTTCTTAAGGTCTATTTTGTGTCTTTAACCCTACATTTGCTGGACCTTTTATTTCATGACAGGACTTAGAAATGATAGAATCTGTTTGCTCCCCCTTCTAATTATTGGTTTTCAACCACATTTAGTTCAGCATCCCTCATGGTTTCTCATAGATGTTTTCACTACAAGATAACACCTGGGTCCACAAGACCAGTGATTGGAAATTTATTTTAAAACAAGCCTACTAGAAAATGCTGGTGTAGCAGAGAATATTTATTCATGAAGGTAAAAGATAAGTGTCTAGATTTATAGAACCAATGACTGTAGAAATCCTGGACGATGTGACTCCATGTCCTTCCGTTCTATAAAAATCTTGTCAAATTTGCAGCCACAGTCTGTGCAGTAGTGACCAGAGTTGAAAGCAGCTCACTCCTTCATTGGGTTGCCCACTACAGCTGCAAATGCTGAACCCAGTGTCTTCCATCCAAGGCTGTCAATCAGTTTATTCCCAGTTCTTCTTCTGATATAGGAGAATAACAATGTTAACATGTAACATTTCTGCGGGGAAAATTATGTCAATTTTAGCATAAGGAACTCCAACCTGTTGGAATCAGACACTGTAGTTGGAAAGACTATTCAATGTGAAACATGACATTGAAAATGGGCTGTTCTGTCATTGAAACAAATGGGAATGGGCGGAGCTACACACCATTCTGCAGCCAGTCAGCAGGGGTGCTACAACTGTGATTGCTGTATGTTTTAGAAATGATGCACTCCATGTTTTCTACAGTCATTTTACTATATGATATGCACATGAAGCAGGTTTTCTCTAATATGTTAGCACTGAGCTAAAGTCAAATAATGTCAAACTGAGCTGAGTTAAATTTCCATGTGAAATAATGGGACACACATATACATGCACATGCCCCAAACGTCCATCAAATCTGGCATCTAGCTGTCAAAATAAAAGGTCAGCAATTTTGTGAAGCTTACCCTGTTGATCTGTTATTGTAATGAACTGATGAGCTGAAGGGGAATAAAGCAGGCTGAGAAGAAGGATCCACACCGAGACGTTTAATTGACAAAACAAGTAAGAATGTGCACCAAGCACTAAAATACACTAATCACCTTAATGTTCACATTCACTTTGCTGCATTTAATGACCGCCAAGAGACAATGGAGACATATAGAGGCTATATAGAACACATAATTAGTTAATTAAAGGGGTAACACAGCAGGGGTAGTGATGACAACAGACAGGTGTAGCACATTATCCAACAAGCCTATGTGAGTTAGATGGGAACCATGTAACTGTCGCAGAAGCACAAGTAGACCAGAAGAGACAGACCACATGCCACGGGCAAAGAGCATACATGGCACGAGTGGGGCGTGACAGTTACCTTTAAAAACAGCACACTGCTTTTAGTTGTATTTCTCATTAGTCTCAGCATCAGATATGTTTTTAAATTTGAAAACTCAAACTCATGTAACAAAATATCAATCTAATTGGCTGTGTATGAAGCTCTTCATTAAACAAGTAACCCTCACAGCATTGCTGATCTTTTGACAGCTGATGCCAGATGTGATGGCATTCAGTGTGTTTTCATTGGCTTCAATGGGTCATGTGATTCCAAGAGCTTAACTGGTATTCTGCAATTAAACTGGCTCCTTAGCAAAGCTTGATTTCTGCTGGTGGGCCCTTCTTAAATGGTAAGTGAGGATCAAAAAACCAAGAGAGGGCTTGGAGTGAACACTGAGTAAGGACTAGACATTTCTGCACATACTCTGATGTGGAGTAAAAGGAAGCTTCAAGCCACTTGCTAGACTAGTTCACCAAAGCCAGCTTTTCTTCTGATATCAAAGGTATTCACAAGGAGTTGGTCTCCACTTTGCTGAAGTAACAGCCTCTGGCTCTTCTGAGAAGGCTTTGTACTAGATATTAGAACATTGCTGCTGGGATTTGATTCCCCTCAGAGGAGAGATGAGAACATTAGTGAGGTCAGGTTGGCTGATTAGGTCTGGGTCACAAATGGCACTTCAGTTCATTTGAAACATGTTTGATAGCACTCTGTCCTTCCAAAAAATGCAATTTCACTACATATGTGTGTCAGGCAAAACTATTAATTCTGTCAGGCAGCACATTCACCAAATAGAGAAAAACACATTTTCAACAGCCCTTTGACCCCAGACTAATACCGTACATAAAATAACATTCTGCTGACAAATTTACAATCAGGTTAGAAACAATATCATCATTTGTTTCATACACCACCAATATCCAATCTTAGGGACCACCCTAATTCCAGAGACTTTAGGGAAAAATGTACTGTAGCAAGTAAAAAAATTATTAATTTAGAAAGAATGTGGCAAAGGTATCACTGCTAACAAAACACAAGAACTTGATATTTGTCAAAGTAAGTTCAGTCATTATCAAAATCTGCATTTTTGGTCAAAGCAAGACCAAAGGGAAATCAAAGGGGTTGAAACTTGTCCTGATGATGCATTTGGATGGAAACAATTGAGTTATTTAGGTGACTGGATACAACTACAGATGCAAAAGCAGGGATCTAAACATGTCTTGATAGACTGACTCTGAGGTAAATTGAAAATTGTGTAAATATGATGCATGTGAACCATCTCTTTAATAAAACTTAGGTTTCACACTGGTGTTAGTGTTTCACTGCTGCTAGTCAATGCTTCTGATTGTGTTGAAACTATACCTGAAGGGTTTCCAAACATAGGTCAATACATTATTCATAATATTAAGACATAAAAAACATAAAAATGTTGTTTCCATTATGTATTTTAAACAGCTCAGTGCCACTGCTGGATCTGGCCAACAGCATCCTGTGACCACTGGTGAAGGACAGGAGGATGACTACAAGGAACACACAAACACAAACTGTTGCAGAAGATGAGTTACTGTCTTTGACTTTACATTTATAAGGTGAACCAACAAGGTAGGTGTGTCTATAAAAAGTGGACAGTGAGTGGACACAGTATTAAAAATCTACAGCTCCAATTACACTAACACCTCACCACCACTTCAATGTCAATGCAGTGCTGAGAATGATCCATTATCTAAATAATACCTGCTCTGTGATGGCCTTCATCATTGAATAACAGGGTGAACAGTATACAGAGAAACAAACTGACTACAGCCTGTAATTGTACGACTACAAAGTGCACCTATACGGTCAGTGGAGCTAAAATGGACAATGCATGTAGATACAAGTAGGTGGTTTAAATGTGATAGTTGATTGGTGGATATGCCCACTTTTCTACATTTACATGTTCTTAACCCTGTGGAGTTGGCGCTCCTACTGGCAGGATATAACCAAAGTTCTGCAAACACACTTATATAACTCTGCAGGATTTTATCCTAGAAACAAAACTAAACATACCGCAGAAACATTAAAGGGTCTGATTTTCAAATATGTACAGATGAATCGAAATATATTTAGATATTTGTGAGAGGAGCAGAGGCAGATTTTTCAGCGCGAGTCAGAGCGCAGCACTTTTTTCCGCCCACTCACGTGATATGTTATTCATATAGTAACGACATGGAAATTCTGGACATCCCATTGGAGGATTAGCAGCCCAGTAGTGTGTAAAAACAAGGAGCGCTCATCTCTCACCTATCTTATGAATATTCAATGTAGAGTTAGTGGCTGAGTGATAACAGATTGTCAACTCACATTTGTTAGACTTCAGAAATAAAACAACATACAATTTCTAAAAACTTTAATGACAAGTGTGTAGCCAACAGCTATGTTTACAAAGTTCTGAGCTGAAACGTCTTGGCTAGAAATGTTTAGAGTGTTTTTTTTCACAATATATCAGCAAGTTTAGAGCAGATTTAATCAAAATAGATTTATGACACTCTTACTGTTTTGACACTGTTGTTGCTGAGTTTATGCTGAAAAAAATGTCTAACTCTTTAGAAAAAAATATTATAGATGGGTGTATTTTGTAAAATGTCAGGGCATGACAGTCTACATCAGAGTGTCAGAAAACCACCTCAGACTCCAGAGGGTTAAGAATCTACCATAAGAAGGCAAATAACCATTAGCATGCTTAAATGGTTATTTGTTTGATTAAATGGTTCTTCAGACTGAAGATTCTTATGGTTCTGTATCCATTTCCTTTAACAGAAAACCCATAACATTTTAAGAGTGTATTAAAATGTTTACAGTGTCACATTTTGTTTCATAAATGTATATTTTAACAGGCTAACTAACTTATTTTAACTGCTACCATTTCTAAAATTTGTAGCTTATAAACATTAGTGGAATCCTCAGGTGATCATTCCCTCTGCTCATGAAACAGCACTGAACACTTTGTAGCTTTACAAGCTCTTTAGTTGATGCTTAACATTTCACTTAATGATCTGAGGAGAGTGCATGGCTGCTCCAAAATGTCCCCCTACACTGTTATTGCTTTTCTACTGAGAATAAACATCTGTGTGTGCACATTTTAACACCTGTGTCAACAAATGGTGCCTCTTAAAAGTAGCAGAATTCACTATTGCAGTGCCACCATGGACCAGATAACCTCAGTCATTAGCACAGGAGCAAAAAGGAAAGTGTCAGGCATCACCATTGAATGAACACTGTTACATATGGGCCTTTGAAACAGATGCATGGTTAAGGTGGTCATAATATCCTGATATGACAATGTATACTAGCAGTCCGGCAGTGAATATACCAAACACTCTACAATACACAGCATCCTTAACTCAGGCAGCTTATAAAAGAAATGCAGGAGTCAGGGGAAATTTTTCTTTGACAGATACAGTTGTTGAACGCTATGAGCTTGTGATGAATTTAAAAGTAGGGCTAAACGTTGGAATGGCATCCATTTACACACCTTTGTGAGTGACAAACATGTTTTCATTATTTTCAAAAGCTTCATATTTTCCAAGAAATTCAAGATTGCAGAATGTTTGTGAGGCTGTACTGTGTTAAGATAATGTTAAAAATATGATAATGACATGGTAATTCCGGACATACCATTGGTTGGATTACCAGTCGTGGAAAGTGTGGAATGTCAACAAACAAAGACCTGAGTGTTTCACACCTATCTCATGAATATTCAGTGTAGGGTTAGTGGCTGAGGAAAACAGAGTGTCACCTCACATTTGTTAAGCTTTACAAATAAAACCACATACAATTTCTAAAAACTGTAATGAGCAGTGTGTAGCCAACACCTGTTTGTTCAGTTCTGAGCTCAAGTCTTGGCTACAAATGTTTAGAGTGTTTTTTCACAATATATCAGCACATCTGAAAGTAGGTCTTTGGAAAGTCTACGTTTAGAGCAGGTTTAATCAAAATTAGATTTATGACTGTTTTGACATTGTTGTTGCCGAGTTTGTGCTGAGCAAACTTCTGTGTAACATATTGGAAAAATTTTTAGATGGGTGTAATTTGTAAAAAGGTCAAGCCATGTAAGATGACATCAGAGTGTCTGAAATACTCTCAGACTCCAGAGGGTTAAACTTGGAAATGGAGCAGCAAAGCAATGGTTTCTAGCTATATTTATAACTCAATAGTCACCTAAATAGCCCAGCAGATTATGCAAAAAATATCACCAAAATATCTTTCAACTCACTCAAGCAACATTAAGGTCTTATTTGAGATATCATAGACTCTGAGCTGGTCACCCAAATACACTTACTATGCAAGTTGCCTGTGGGCCTGATTCAGTTGATAAAATTAATAATTGTATTTTTCATTTACAAGTTCTATGCTTAAGGTTGTAAGTAGAGGTGATACTGATCAACAACCATTATAAGCCCAGTTGATCCACATCCAGCTTCAGCCAGCACTAACACACAGTACAGCTGGCTTCAGCAAATAAGACAGCTGCTTCAAAACATACTAACATAGATTCAAGTGAAGTATAGACAGCCTAGGCCAGTACTAGCACAACAAGAGGAGTAGAGCCAGCATTAGATACAAGCAGCTCAGAGCCTAATAGAACAGTTGCTGCTCTGCCAAATGACCAAGCAGATTGTCCGCCAGTCTTTATGATGATTGAGTTGAGTGTGCAGAGGTCCATTCAAGCCAAGACTGGCTTGACAAGAAGTCTAGAAGTGGTTTCCATTCAGGTTTATTACAGAGACAGCTGTCAGTTGTGAAAAAAAGTTTACTAGGAGATGGCTTTCATATTGAAATACAACCCTGGATATTTTTTTCTGGAAGTTTCATACAAAAAGGCTGCTACATAATAAAGGAAGGTGTGGATGATGGGTCAACTCTTATTCTGAAAATATAGTAGGGTAGTCTTGAACACACCAAGGAAATTATTAAGTGAGAACTTGATCTGTGCTTGTTGGGACCGACTCTTGTTCAGATACAAATGACAATGATGGAGGTTGATAAAGAGAGATGGCAGGATGTCCTTGCATGTTTCATATGAGCATATCCACAGTATTGGGAATTGATTCTTATGGTTTCCATGTAACTTACACAATTTATTATAAATTCTATTTAGTGGATATAATTGATGTATAAATTGCATTAATTGAACGCATTTGATCATCTTCTGTCATGTTAGAAGGTTTTTTGTTTTCTAAATTGTTGTATACAGTATATTTGTTATTGAATTGGGTAACTTTTTAGATTGCGTAAGTTACGGTTCCCATTTAAAGGCACATATCAAAGATTGTAGGTTGGACCGTCAGGAATGAGGTCCATGCCCAAAGTAGACTTGTGTCATGCAGAGGTTTGTGCCATAATTATAAAACTGTAATGTTTTAATAAACCAGCAAGTTTATGCACAATGGAAACCATGTAACAGAATCTAAAGCAAAGACTTTTGACTTTTGGCAAATTTTTGAAAAAAAATAAAAATGAAAAAATTGTAAAACAATAGAAGAGATCTGATTTCGGAGTGTCTAATTTAGTTTACATGGGCATGTTCGCACATTTTGTGACAAGTTTAATTTTGAAGTTCCATGTCCCAGAACTGTTTCCCAGTACTGTGGATGTGCTCACATGTACAACCCAATCTCTGTATCAAACTCTTCCAACCAGATAATGGAAATGTCCTAAAAGAGGCTGTATTATTGGCAAAATGTTACCTCATTATGAATACAGAATACATACAGAATTAGCTACAGTGACTCAAGTGCTCTCAAAGTACTACTGCATTTGCTTGGACTGCACACTTGACAGTCATGTTGAGCAAATTTCCTCAAAGTGTGACTTTACAGAGGAAGCCAGAGATCAAGAAGCCCTTCTTTGGCACAACAAGCTTGAGTCTGTCCATTGTCCTTTTTGAAAAGCTGAATGAGCTGAAGATTTTGAATACTGCATATATCAAATTCATGATCTTGGCAGTCATGGCCTAGTGGTAAGGATCTGGTCTTGTGACCAGAAGGTCGCTGGTTCGATCCCCAGACAGGACATGACTGAAGTGCCCTTGAGCAAGGCACCTAACCCCCTAACTGCTCCCCGGGCGCCGGTGGATAAGGGCTGCCCACTGCTTCGGGCACAAATTCTCTCAGCCTAGTGTGTTCACTAGTGTGTGTGTGTGTTTCACTGCACGGATGGGTTAAATGCGGAGGTCAAATTCCGTTGTGTGAAAAATCACATTGGCTAAATTGGTTGATCTTAATCTTAATCTTAATCTAATCTAGGGGCAAAATGAAAGTGAAGTAGCAATAAATAAAACAGTTAAAAAATGTCTGTGTTCTTCTCATGGTTCTTCTCAAAATCTCGTCATTGCAGATGGTGCCACATCTTCAGACAATGCAGCATGTACAAAAGCTCTTCACCTTCTTTTCAACTGGCACACAAAGACGAAAAGCTTTCAAGAAACACGTGACCAAAGTCACGGAGTGACACCAGATGGGAGAGTAGGATCTAAAGTGTTTGTTCAATCAGGTATCGGGCTTCAGAGATTTGGAAGGCATTTCTGGTGGCCAGACAGACATAAACATTCCTGTGGCTCAAGTGAAGGCACATGCACTTGCAGAGGAAGATGGATCCTACCGCTTCTTGATTGGCTATGTAGTATAGTGTGAGATACTGACAGTGATAAACAAGGGGAACAAGCTCCTGCACCTCAATCCACCTCAATGCAGCGAGAAATGGCTGTGAATTTAAATACAAATGCAAAGCCTTCTCCCACAGAACGTCATTCTGTGAGGCTCAGGCAACAGTGTTTGTGAAGAAATGAATGAAGAGAAGAGACTGAGAAACAACATGAAACATTTCAGCTCCTGAAGACAGATGCACTTCAATTACATCAAAACTGTGCTGTGAGATTCATGGAACAGAGATTTGAAACACGCAACCAAGTGAAAACCAAATATGGAGTGCTGCTGTACTTCAGCTCTGGCTCTCAGATGTTCAGTGAACCTTTAAAGACTTACTGCATGGAAAGAAAAACATGGAGAAACTTTATCCTGATGACCAAAAGGGCGTGATAATAGGGTACCAGATGAAGGGTTGCAACATCTCACAAACCACTTTATGGGATGTTCTAGAGCTGCCATAGTGGAGGTGCATTGAGAATGGACAGAAACTGGGGACCCCAGAAGAAACCCACAAACATGGGGAGAATATGGAAACCACCCAGATGGGAACTCGAACCCAAGACCAAGACCCCAATGCTGAGATGCAAACTTGCTAGCAACCAAGCCACCATGCCACCCTATAATTTATTGTATCGCTAAAGTTAACTGCATTATATTGTTAGGAGTGGACCAATTAACAATTAACAGTCAAAGCTCAATGCTATAGTGCAATGTGTAAAATAAAGTGGGTAACAACACTGGCAGACTGGGGTTCAATCCCCACATACTGTATCATTAAAAGTCCCTGGGCAAGACTCCTAATGCTACATTTTCCTAACGCAACATGACTGAAATGGTAACTCCGTTTGAGTAAGAACATTTGCAAGATGCTGTAAATGTTATTTTTTATTGATTACTTTTATATTTTCTACAACTACTTAATCATGATATTCACTTATGTTTCTATGAATATTCTATTTGATAAATATGATTTGTTTATATTCACTACCTGTAGTGTAAGGAGCATTGAAGTGCCAGGTGTGATTGTGTAGATCAGGGGTAGGCAACTCCAGTCCTGGAGTGCCGGTTTCCTGCACAGTTTGGTGATCTACCTGATCAAACACACCTGATTCAACTCAGCGGGAAATTAGCAGGTTTAATTGTAGTGTCAGAGCAGTGACATCACCAAACTGTGCTGGACACCGGCACTCCAGGACTGGAGTTGCCTACCCCTGGTGTAGATAGTCAGGAAGGAGTGACCTTTACATTGTTGCAAAATTTAGAATCCAAACATGTCATGACTGAGCTATTACATCTGTGTAAGTGGGACTTGTGGGTAAACAATTTCATGTAGCTGTTTGATCATTGGTCCATAACCACTAACCATTATCACAATCAGGTGTCTGCAGAAGTGACTGAAGACTGATTGTGGCTTAGTCTAAATACAACAGTCCATGAAAAAGTATTGTTTTCTGCAATAATGTTCAAATGTGCACTGTTGCATTATTTGGAACTATGGTGTAACCTTATATATCCCATTGCAAAATATATTCATGTGCCCCACTGGAAAGTAGCTGGACATTTTTTTTATCCAGTAACCACAACTTTATATTGAAGAAAAGCATCTGGAGTTACAAAAACAGACATCTGAAGCACAAGGTGTGTGCAAAACATGCCAATAGCCTTTTAAAAGATCCAGTTTGGTAACAAACTGAGCGGAACCCACCCCATCTATGCAATCATCCATACGCAGCAAGGGAAAGGAATCAGTAATGGTGATTGCATTCAATTTTGTATAATTGGTGCAAAATCGAAAGGCACCATCTGGCTTTAGCATCAAGATGCAAGAAGAACTTCATGCACTGGAAGTGGATTTTGTAAGACAATTCTATAAGAAATAATCCATCTCCCATTTCACTTTTGCACATTTCTTTGGATTTATTTTGTAACATCAATGTAACATCAACCTACATCAGTGTCATGAATTAGAAAGATGAGTACACAAATGAGCATTACACTTGATTAACCCCTCTGTTTCTGGACTGTATACAGCTGTAGTCACAGGAATAGTAACGACAGAAGTAGTAATGCTTTTGATATCTACATTAGGAGTGAAATATCACTTCAGCATATTTAAGTTTTTACCCAGTTTTGCATTTCCAATACCAGTTACATATTACACAATCCATCTCACTTTATTTCAAGGTCATTCATCCATCTTCTTAACCCTCTGGAGTCTGAGGGTATTTCAGACATTCTGATGTAGTCTGACATGCCTTGACTTTTTCACAAATTACACCCCTCTAAAATAATTTTTTCAAAGGTTTTACACAGGCTTTTGTTCAGCAACAGTGTCAGAACAGTAAGAGTGTATAAAATTTATTTTTTGATTAAATCTGCTCTAAACTTAGACTGTCCAGAAACCTATTTTCAGATGTGCTGATATATTGTGGAAAAAACACTCTAAACATTTGTAGCCAAGACTTTTGAGCTCAGAACTGAATAAACAGAGGTGTTGGCTAAACACTGGTCATTAGATTTAGAAACTGTATCTGGTTTTATTTCTATAGCTTAACAAATGTGACTTGACATGTGTTTGACTCTTTCAGTAGCTCCCAGATTGAATGAGATGAGTGTGAGGTGAAGTCTTTGTTCAAGTCCAGATTCCACATATTTCACCAATATTATTACACCAATGGAATGTCTGGAATTACCATGTCATTATCATATGAATGACAGAGTGTGTCTTTTGGCAGGAAAATATGTGGAGCTGTCTGTCTTTCTCACAGACTTATCTCTGCTTATTTAAGCTCTTCTCTCAAGAATCTAAAATATATTTCAATTCATGCTATATATATATTTGAAAAATAGATCCTTTAAGAGTATGTTTTGTTTTATTTTTAAGATAAAATCTCAAAGAGTTTTATAACTGTTTATGTGGAATTTCAGGTCTACCAACTCTGAAAGGTTAACCACTTAGTCTAGTTTGGGGAGTCACAGGGAGCTGGGCAGGACATACAAATATCTTAGCTACAGCCATTACAGGGTGCCAATCCATTACTGTGCAAACACAGTAACAAATTAACCTGACTTCCATATTTTTAGATTGTGTGAGGAAACCCATGCAGACACAGGGAGAACATAGAACCTCCACCCAGATGGACACTGAGACCCAAAATCTGAACAGGTGAACATGCTAATCAACAAACAACCCAAGCATTATCAAAATGCTTTTCATTTTAGATTGCATTGATTCTAGTGCTTGTGTTGGCTAGTTGACATATGGCGTATAATCACCTCAAAGCAGCCTCAAAGGACCTCAGACCTAATGTGCGAATACAAACTTTGATCTGCTGAATCCTAATGACTCAAATCATTTCTCTCACTGCAAACATTACAAAAGAAATCCCTTCATCCCGTTCTTTAACTGAGGATAACCAATAAGCTTTCACTGTTTGTTTAAGTGGCTGATGGAAGCTGATGTAATAATTAAAGGAATGTAACTTTTAAGCATGGGCAGTAATTGTTTATACAGATAAATTAATAAAATGATTAGGCTATGATTGCATCATTAATGGAAACATATTTAAGACAGAATATAACACTGTGGCTTTGTATTGCTGTTTGCTGAAGAAAACTAAGACTCAACTGTTGAGCATCTGCAGACTCTGTACGTGATGTCTGCATGCTGGGAGTGTGTCGTGGCCTTGATGGGTAGACACTAACTGTCTGATCTTATTTTTTTACCAATGTAATTCTCTATTTGAACGTAACAAGCCTTCTTCAGAGTTTATCTGCTGTTAGAAATGTCTATTAGTGCCTCGCTCCGGGCATACAGACAGCAGCATACGTGTCACTCATTTGGAGATAAGGGTACCAAAACTAAGGATGGAAATCAGGTAATTTGGAAATAATAGTAGGAATATTAAAGGATGATAAGCCAAATAGAAGTGGCAAGAAAAGGATAAAGAATACCATCTGCCCACCCAAGATATATAAAATTTAATGTTCCAAATGGATGTTGGCATTGTCTGGACCTGCCAAAATGAACACGGTCTTTGGCTTTATCTTTTTATTTAAATAAAACTTCCTTCTGGCTTTCTTTTTATTGAAACCTCAAGTCATTGTGTTTTATTACACTGGTACATTTTTTTCCCAGTATGCCCAGTTAATGATGAGCACTTGGCAGTTTATGTTATAAAGCTAATTGCTTTAAAACTTCAGCAAGTACACAGGTCATGAAATAAGATCCCTGATATGCCTTTACAAAAACAGAAAAGAAGTCCATAGAAAATGTTATAATCCCTTTTGCTTTTAGAGGCCAAAGTGGTAGGGCTTATGGATACCATGAAGTACAGATAACAGATAAGAGAGATTGATTTCCAGATCAATTGGGTAAAGTGGACCAGGTGGTATAGTCTGATTTGGCTTGCTCCACAAGCTGACATGTAGGGCATGAGTGACAGTATTTGAGATTTTAGTCCAGGCCAAAAGAAAAGCTTTAAAATATGGCGGTAAGTTTTGATAACTCCAAAATGAGCTGCCAAGGAATGATTAGGAGCAAGACTTTAGGTATAATTTTGAATAATCACCACTGACAGATTAACACCTTGCTCTAGCAGGAAGCTGTGGAACGTTTCATAAGTTTAACTGAAGGAACAAAACAACACAAGCCCATCACTAGTTACTACCATGTCTGTGAGACCATCAGGTGCAGAGTTATCACTTCAGGAGAAACACCAGATCTGAAGCATCGCCAGACAACAAAACAGTGTCAAACAAATCAATGGTGTCATACATAACCAAAAATCAAGTAAACATCATGCAAGGATACATTAATATGACCATAACCAAACCCTCAGATTAGTACATTAACCCAACAATATGTACCATGATTAAACAATAGGGCATCAGCTGATATCAGACACTGGGCTGCTCCGGAATTTTAACATTCTGTCTATCACTATGCCTTCCAGCACACAAAGGTACATATAAACTGCCAGGCTTCAAACCAGTCTGCTATTTACTAAAGCAACGCTTGATCTAGGTAGACTATTTTCTCTGTTCCGTCTTAGCTAGAACAGGGTAAACAGCAATTAAATGACTAACAGCATAGCAATAACACTGCTGTCTAGTCTCAGAACCTGAACATGTGTCTTGAAATGAAAAGAGGCTATAACATGCCTACTGTGCAATGAAAACAATGAAAAGAGTAGTTTGTGTTAAACTCTTCAGCTCAAAGAGCAGCATCAACCTTTTATTCATTCAAATACACAGCAAGTCTCTTTGGTAAACCACTCTTAAATTCTTCTATCTTTTCCCCAAAGTAATGGGAGCCAACCAACCCACCCATCTGCTAGCATACTCCCCAACACTTGCAACAGATGCACATGCCATTGCCTCTTTTCCAACTGCTGCTGATGCATCATCACAGGGAAGCCAACACGCTTAGAGGAAAGTGCAGGATCTTCAACTCTGATGAACTGGCTGGCAGACACCTGAGCCAATGTACATTGCATGGTAGTAGTGATGGGGAGAGACAGCGACATCTACCCGTACAGAGAGAGCACAATGGCAAGCAGCATGACTGGGATTCACACTCACGATCCTCTGTTCATAGTGTCAGCGCCTTAGTCTGCTGAGCCACACAGGGCACCAATCTGTTTATAACTGATCAAAAGAATTTCACATGCAGCTAGCCATTCCAAAAAAGCCCCATTCTTTGACATCATTTTGACACAAGACTTGATCTTGACTTGAAACGTCTGTATATAGGCTTCTGGCACTGATATGGTCCAGCTGCTTTTCACAGCACCATAACCCATGCTTAAACCTAAGGGTGAATCAATAAAAGCCTCCTGGGCTCTCCCAGTTAACTTGCCTTGCAATAACAAAGATCCCTAGACAAGCCTAACGCTGCAGCAATACACTCAAATGCACAGAAGTAAGAGTCAGCTAAATTAAGAAACCAATCAAATGCATTTACTCACATCAAACTCAGCTGCAGCAGCCGCGACAATATAAACAGGGCCCTCAGGAGATTCTGGCTGCAAAGCAGGCACAGCTATAGCAAACACCAAAGCGACTGGCTTGTTTGTCTTGATGTACTTGCAATTCAGCTCGCACACACCAAGACTTTGAGCCTCCCTCTTCTGCCACTCAATCTCAAGATCCAGCTCCTTAAGCCAATATCAAAGCTTGAGGGTCACCAGTAGGACATCGGGTCAACGGATTAACAGGAACCATGCCTAGTGCAGAATCTTTTTCACTACAGTCCTCCACAACAGAAACACCTGAATCCAATTTAGAACATGACTAAACCCCACCTTCCACCAGCTGGCTGCTCATATCATGCTTATGCCCAGTCTTCGGAATCAAAAATATTATAGTATCATCTAAAGAAGAATAAAGAGCAAATAAAGTTCAATCAAATGACATAGCCTTTTCTCACACATAAAAATTGGCAACCCAACTAGACAAAAGCTCCCAAAGCCATATAAAAGAAATGAGCCCAGAACTTGAGAATTGCCAACAAACACGGTCAAAGAATATGGCTACCCACCAAAGGATAAAGCATGTTTCCCACTGAGTCCAAACAAACGAAAAACCACAAAGGAATTAACATAAACAAAACCCCAAGCCAAAAAGAGAAAAAAACCTCCACTTACAACTTAATACACATAAAAGAAGAGTCAAAGCAAAACCCTAGCTAAATCAACCCAAATGATACAGCAAACAAATGGATTGGATGATGACCTCTTTTGGTTCTGGGCATGAATTTAGGAATTGGCACATAAAATGCAAACATCAGATCCAACAATCAGACTAAAACTCCATTTCGATGGCAAATCAAGCTTTATTTTGACTAATTCCACAAGTCATCAAGAAAGGTCACACCGCCCAATCAGAAAGTTTTAGGCTAATTCACCACGCCCCCTTCTCACGCAAGCGAACTGAACAGAGTAAGGAGGGAGGGGTGGAGACTAGTTTGTGAATGAAACGCTTCTCAAAATTTGATGTAAGCTCTAATTAAACAAAATCCCGGACATTTCTGAAATTCCGCCTGGACAGTTTTTTTAAGTCTCAAAAAGAGGACATGTCCGGGTAAAAGAGGACATCTGGTTACCCTAGTATAGTATGTAGTCTATTCTAATATTCTAATATAATACATTGCTTACACACAAGCTTTAGAAAAACAGTGATAGTGACTGAATTACCGTCTCTGCAAGTACAAACCATCTGTTTTAAATGAGACAACATTTATCTTTACTGAGTCTGGCTCTGCTCTGATATACATAGCATACTCATGGTTTTGTTTTCATGTCATCATTTGATAATATCATCAAAGTAGCTGTAAAGTGCTTGTAGAACTATACCAGCAATTTTTGAAAACCTGGATGGAAACAAGCTTTCAAGATAAAATCTATTTTGTCATGTATTTTCTCAGGTAAGTCAACATAGTGATATTTATTTTTGCCTTTGGTTGAAACTTCAACAGTTTGACTTGATAATTGAACACATAGGCAGCATTCTTGTGGTTAGACACTCATTAAGAAAACTCATTGCAGTGATTGTGTTCAGTTCATAGTGACACAGCAGAGTACAGCCCTCATAGAAAGAGGTAAGAATTTTTATCTTTATAAAACAGATCAAACTTTTACATTTTAATAGTGAAAAAGCACAAATTTTGGACATTTGGGGTCAGTTTAATGTGCATTAGAAATCAGAATATACTGAAACTAGAGGGCAAAAAATGTTTTATCTTGTTTACATTTTAAGGCAGTTGGAGTAGTTTAGTGAGTAACAGCACTCTTTTTTAAGTTGTAGGCTGGGGTTCAATCCCCACTTTGGGCAAGCATGCCACACTATGCCAATGAGAGTCTTTGGGCAAGACTCCAAATGCTACATTTGCCTACGCATGTAACGTGACTGAAATTGTAAGTCACTCTGGACAAAAGTGTCAGTTAATTGCAGTAATATTATTCATTAGTATTGAACTGCATGGCATAACTCAGATTTTTGTCATCTGCAAATGTGTAAGTGTGAAATAAATGGTGATGTAAAATTGCAGATAATGAAGAATTACATTTTTTATATTATATGGCACAATAATTTGTGCTTAGAATGATGAAGGAGGAAAAAATTTTCCATTTTGATTTCAGGCTGACTTCAACGTTCTTCCAGGACGAAGTGCAACAAAGAACACAAGTGCAACAAATAACAAGCAATTAACATATAATAACTACAAGCCTTAATAAATAAATACAAAAATTACAAGCTGCTGCTTGTCTAACTAGACTAAGACACATTACAGGACAAAGAACAAGTATAATGTTGGTCAGTATGTGGTGCTGAGTGATATTTAGTGGAAAGCAAGACACAGTGTGTCTTTTAGCAGCAGATTACAGAGATTATAGCAGCAGTTTTATAATAATGTGCAAATGTTGAAATGATTACATAGGTAAATACAGTGCCGTGCAGACGTGCAGTGGTACTTAGCCCTTGTGAGTCAGATTGTGTGTGCTAAGGAGTTTGATAGCCTGAGGAATGAAACTTTTGGACAGTTTAGCAGTGAGGGTCCGAATACTGCAGTATCTTCTACCAGATGGCAGCAGGGTGATGAGATCATATGATGGATGTAATGGGTCCTCCACAATGCTGAGAGCTTTCCGGATGCAGGGCCTGTTGTTAATGTCTGTGACAGATGGGAGAGAGACCCCAATGATCTTCTCAGCCATCCTCACTACATGCTGGAGACTTGTGGTCAGATTCAGTACAATTCCCAAACCAGACAGTAATGCAGGTGTTCAGGATGCTCTCTATGGTTCCTCTGTAGAAAGTGGTGAGGATGGGAGGGTGCAGGTGTGCTTTCCTCAGTCTTCTTAGAAAGTAGAGATGCTGTTGGGCTTTCTTACTTATGGAGCTGGTGTTGAGGGACCAGGTGAGGTTCTCCACCAGGTGAAAACCAAAGAATTTGGTACTTCTGACAATCTCAACAGAGGAGCCATCAATGTTCAGTGCCGTGAAGTCTGTCTGCATTTTTCCAAAGTCAACAACCTGTAAGCTGTCTCATTGTATCATGAAGCTGAGGACCATCAGTATGGCTTTATCTTTAGCTAGCCCTAATGTACTGGGGAGTGTAGTGTTTTGGTTGGAGTTTTGGAATCGATTTTGTTGGTGAATACAACAGATATGTGAAACATTTTACTGTGCACTATATTTTGAAGTAATGAAAAATAGACTCTATTTGTTTTGAAGTTGTCTTCAGTTGCAGATAGAGGACTGTAGCAATTTTTGGAATTCCATACTATGGTTTATAGCATGGGTTTTATGAGGTATATAGAAGGGGTTACCTGCGTCATGCACCACTGGGAACCACAAACTGTGGTATTAGTTTGTTCAAGTTTTTACCTTCACTTTCTTGTGCTACACTTCAACCTTGATTGGAGAAATTACACTCTGTATGTGCAAACAAACTTGTAGTGAAAAGATCGTCAGAGGTCGACCTGTTCAGCAAATATTAAAATTCTTATCTCTTTCCATTCAGGTTGCAGTGTCTGCTGTACCATGAACTGAACATATCACTGAAAAGATGATAACTTCAACCATCCCTATGCCTGGAGTTTGAGAGTGCCAGACATGTACTTCCACTCAGGAAGGAGATTATGTTAAATTGCAAGGGTTTGTGATGTTCTCTACACTTGAACTCAAACATACATATACTGTATAATGAGTTGAATTATCTAAGAAAATACATGAGCTATTCACTCCTTCATACCCCAAAGGCTTATGCAGAACCTCAGCAATTGATTTGATACTACGAGGACTTCAGTGCTGCTCTTATATTATCATACAAATTGTAACAGCAAAATCATGAAAACAACCTGAGAGGTTTCCTGTATTATATCAGTTCAGAGCTAATACTCAGCAGAGAGAAACATTAGCTGCAGTTGAACAAATTGCACATTCATAGCTACACTTCAATACAATCTTGGCATGTATTACTACCTGAAGACACATACATAATGTACTCATTACTTTTTCATTAACATTTTTAAGTAATGTTTTTGACTTACAAGTAAAAAAAATATATACCTTTTATATATACTGTATATTATATATAATATATATATATATATTATATTATATATCTCCTTTCAAAATGCTAGCCTTAAAGTCAGACAACGCTGTAGCCACCACTCTTCACCCGACACTCACTCAGTCAATAACTTGTCACTGAATGTTGACAAAACTAACGAGATAATTGTTGACTTTGGTAAATCACAGACAGATCACTTTCCACTGAACAATGATGGCTCCTACATAGAGATTGTCAGGAACACCAAATTTCTTGGTGTTCAACTGGTCCCTCAACACCAGCTCCATAAGTAATAAAGCCCAACAGTGTCTCTACTTTCGAAGAAGACTGAGGAAAGCTCATCTGCCACATCCCATCCTCACCACCTTCTACAGAGGAACCATAGAGTCCATCCTGAGCACCTGCATTACTGTCTGGTTTGGGAATTGCACTGCATCTGACCTCAAGACTCTCCAGTGTATAGTGAGGATGGCTGAGAAGATCATTGGGGTCTCTCTCCCATCTCTCACAGACATTTACAACAAGGATTACATCCGGAAACCTTTCAGCATTGTGGCGGTCCAATCACATCCATCACAGTGTCTTCATTCTGCAGCCTTCTGGTAGAAGATATCACAGCATTCGGTCCCTCACTGCTAGACTGTCCAATAGATTCATCCCTCAGGCTGTCAGACTCCTTAATGCACACAGTCTCTCAAGGACTAAATATCACTGCACAGCCCTGTATTTACCTATGTAATCATTGCAATATTTCCACATTTCCACATTGTACCATGAACTGCTGCTAAAATTATTATAAAACTGCTGCTATAAACTTTGTAATATGCTGCTAAACTTACCCTGTAGGCTAGAATTGTATTTCCCACTAAATATCACTTAGTACCATGTATTGACCAAAATCATATTTGTAATCATCACTATTCAGATTTAGCTGGCTAAGTGAACATGCATATACAATGACATTTAAGATTTTTATGAACTATTGTGTGATTATCTCCTTCACACCACAGAGAATGGTCAGTTTTGTTAATAGGCTTATGAGCAAGTAGTTTTGATTAGTTGGTATCATTGTCAGATCCAAAAGTAGCAAAACTTGCACATTTTAAACAGACATTGTTTGTTTTATTTCATTTATGAAAAGTAATTCATTATTCCACTTATTTTCTCTCTACTGTTTTGTTCCTGTTGTTATCACTTTTGTGAAGGGTTAGAAGAGCCAGACTGTGCACCAATGGTAGTCATAGCATTTTTCAAGGTTAGGACTAGTTCAGTTCATTTTATAGTGGCAGTTTTGATTTGATATGCAACCTTGAAAGCTAGGCCTAATAATGTTGAATATTTCAGCTGAAAATGTCACTGGCTGTTCCTTTTTTCTGAATTTGGAAAAATGAGGCTGGAACTAGTTCCAGACCACAGAGCTGTAGAACATTAGTTTCTGGGCCACAAGGAAACACAATGAATAAAATCTTAATCAATAATTTTCTGAACATATGGCTAAAAGGCTTTTGTAAATTTGGCTAATCATACCTCACTTTCTGCTGCATAAAAATGATCTTAGCAAGTGAAATCTTCTACATCTAGTGTAAATGTGTTATACTTCTCAGTTGAGAATATTGTGCTTTTATTATAAGACTATTTTACCTAAAATGGACATTTGTTTATTTTATTATTTTTGAGGGGAGCTTAAATAAGCAGAGACACTTCTGTGAGAGTGAGTCAGGCAAGCTGCACATTTCCTTCCAAAAGACATGAGCTGTCATTCATATGATAATGACATGGTAATTCCGGACATTCCATTGGAGTCTTTCAGCAACCAGTGGAATCTGTGGAATGTTGACAAACAAAAGCCTCTCACCTGAGGTGAGGTGAAATATTCAATGTAGGCTTTGTTTCTGACTGAAAACAGAGTGTCACCTCACATTCCTTAATCTTTAGAAATAAAACAAGCAAAATTGTTAACAGGTACAGTCAGAACATTTTACTTTAATAATGTTACTTAAATACAAGTGAGAGATTCTTCTTATATATGTTACAACATTAATTGTAACGTGCTTACAATGAGAAATAGTGGACATTTAGACCAGATTAAGATTTTCTTCAGTGTTTGATGCACTTTTTCTAATGATTCTCTGTAACTCGTACATCAACAGGATCATGAAAGTGAAATTAAATATAACAAGTGATGGTGCATGATGTGCATTCATAGATTTGGTTTCTGATGGGGAGTCAGATTCAACATAGACTGATCTATTTAAATAAAGAGACTCAAACTTCCATTTGAAGCTTTTACAGAAAATATGATGAATCATGCCTAAAATATGCATTTATTGCAACAGGTAACTCACACACTCCCAGCCCTACTGTAGTGTGTGATACAAGACTCAATGTGTTATATGAGGCAAAAGTTGCAGTATTTATGTGAGTAAACTATGTGTTGTGAAGTTCTCTTTTATTGTGTTAACAGAAATTCAACCTTGAACACTTGCAACATTTCAGTTATTCCCTTGAATGTAATTTGACAGCTGGACTTGAATGGTGTCAGCTCTGGCTGTGTGAAGCAACAATTTTCAGATTGCACATTAGTTTCCCTTGACTGGCATCACTGGTTACCACAGTGAGCAATGAAAACTTTGGTATGGTGATTTAATTAATTTGTTTTATGCAGATTGACAAACTATGAGGCACAGCACCATGTCTCATGTTATTGCTATGCTCGCCGAGTTAGATTAGGACTTTTTGGCTCTGTTTCTTTACACATGCTTTGTCCACAAGCATAATCAGTTTTGCCTGTGCAGTGGTGGTTTGAGCTGTCTAGAAAACACCAGCACTAGAGCTGAGTCTGTTTCAACAGATAAGCTTTTGCATGCTCCAGGCTTGCATGATGTATTGGACCATTCATTCACACAAGCCAAATCCACAGGCTGCAATGAATTCTGATTACTGTTCCTACCTGTGTGGTTTTCGCTCTTTGATTTGGCAATGTTCTTCTAAATTGTGAACACAAATTGCAATAAGATTCTGTTAGATGTTGTAGTGACTCACTATCACATTCACTATCAGCATTTTCCTCTCCAACTCACCTTTTTAGACCAACTGTGTTACTAAGCAACTAACCCTTTAATTGCAAGTACATCATCATTCAGCGAATGGTTGTTAATATAACAGCTTATCACATAGGAGGCAGCTAAAGCAAGAATCAGTGCGGCCCTGTGACAACCTGGGTTGCGTTTCCCGAAAGCGATTGAACTTAGCGATCTTTAAGAATGACGTAACTTTAAGAACACAATTTTTCCGACTGTTTCCCAAAAGCCTTCTTATCTTCCAAATTTACGAACGAGTCCCTAAGTAGTGCTTAGTTGACTCCGCCCTCGTGTCTGCGTCAAATAGGCTCGGCCAGTCCAAAACTGAACCACCGATTTACACACATTTCTTCATTATTAAGCCACAAAACTATCGTTATGTAAACAATAATTATAAAACCAAACATCAAAAAAGTATTTACACTACATACATGCAAAAAATATATAAAAACATTTCACTTGCAGTTGCTGTCCAGCGCATGCCAAGCCTACCTATAAATAGGCAAATCCTCTTGGTTACGTGTCCATGATTAATCAGTGAATTTGATTGGTTAAGAGTTGACAAGCTTAGTAGGCCAATTTGTAACCATTGCTTGCGACACAATATATTAATTTACTACTATAGTACAAATGTTACACTGGGAAAAAAAACCCCATTGGATTTATATAATTTATATGTGTATATCAATAAAAATATATTTAGGTTACCCCAAAAAAAAGGGTCACATTGTAAACATGATATCATCATTTAATTATA
>BRDA01010130.1:171664-184486 GCA_036984385.1 Crenuchus spilurus
ATATTAACTGAGTGAGAAATGGAGTGTGTGTTGCTGGTCTATGTAGGGATTTGGAGAAGGAGCTGTGAAGTCAATGCAAAGCTGTAAGTGGAGTTCATAACTGTGATGTAGCAACAAGCTTATTGTTAGAAAACTAAAATCTGGTGGAAGGAAATGCCAATATTGAAGCAGTAACGCTCACTATAATGTGAGATGTACTGTGGTTGAATATCAGTACAGCACTGCCAATTATAGCATGACCCCAGCTAACAGAGAACGTTATAAGAACGTTCAGCAAAGTTTCTAAAAATTTCTAGGAGAGTTAGCCCATAACAATGCTTTGCTTTATTGACTTAGTTTTTCTACCGATCTAGTGCAGTCAAGCGCTGTTTTGGGGAGATGCTGTTTGTAGGCTCTGCCGTTGTTTCGAGGTTATATGTATTTGGCGGAGTAATACTTAAAGAGCTTCAGTTAGACTAGTGTTATTACCATGCAATATTGGCACTACTAGAATGTCTCTCAGTCAACCACATTGTGGGTTGGAACTAACTGTGGGATAAAATGGTAACACTTTATAATAATTTTCATTAATAGATCATTAACTAATGATTAATAACTGTGAACAAATCAATTGTTCATGAGAATTTCATTAACAAATGATTTACTAATGATTTACTAATTATTTACTAATTATTTGTTAACATTTGCAAAAATGAATACAATCCTTAGTAACTACATGAACTGTCATTTATAAACATTTGTTCATGTTAAAAATCTCATGAACTAATGATTTGTTCACAGTTATTAATCATTAGTTAATGGCTTATTAATGAAAGTTATTATAAAGTGTTACCAATAAAATATATGAAATGCTATGTTCACGGCTCAATTGATTTATTTTCTGAACTGTGGTATAACCGCAAATTACTCAAGGTTGTGTGTTATCATGAAATAACAGCACGACTGTGATGAGGCAAACATGAGTTGAAGTCACACACTTCATCACAGCCGTGCTGTTATTTCATGATAACACACTCAAAGCTCATGTTCTTTTACTTTAATACAATTCATAATTAGGACCTCACCTGAAGCCTTAAACATACACTTGTTTCCTCAGTCTGCTCTGCATCTTTAGCCAGCAGCCGTGTTTCCTGCACTGCATACAAACTACCTCATTAATGGAGATGGGATTTCTAGACTGAAATTCATGCAAACCTACACCCATGGCAGGGGCATAATTAATTGGCTACAACCTCATTATTCTGCAGGTGTTTGTCCAGCTATGCCAGAATACCAGAAAAAACAAACAGAAGCACTTCTACACCATCCTCACAACATTTGAAATCTGGATGATGCCAAAATAGACACCTGCTATCATGTCATAAGCTTATTATTAATGACGGGTACGGTCACCATGTCAATGAAGTGCCACTTATAGTCACTGTGTCACTGGGGGAGTCTGACACATTTCTATCACAGTGAGGCATAAAACAATGCATTTCTGATACACATCGTCACTCAACAGGCTCCCAAATCTCAGCATTCTTGTTCTTTGGTTTCTGCAGGTGTAACAGGTGCACTGTGATAATGACACACCATGATATTGTTTCAGATTTCAGTTTCAGTGATAGATTATGATGCAGTGGCTATAAAACAGCAGTGTTGCTGTTGACACATGGCCTGTTTTCATCTTTAAATTCTATATTTGTGGAATTCCCTCTGGAAATGTACAGTCATGTACAAAAGTTTGGATAGCACTGGTCAAACTGCATTGCTTTATTACATAGATTATTTTTATTTTCTAAGTGTAATTATGTAACCAATCTGCTACAAGGAACAAGTTTGAATATGATATTTTTGGTGAGTCAAGTGCACAATTTCAATTTGCTGAATTTAACATTTATTTCCAATATGGTAAATTCAGAAAAAAAACATAACTATGCATAACAACTGGATGTCAGCTTATTTTCACTTAGAAAATCAACAGAACATGTAAAATGTTTAGGGGTGCAGAATAACTCGGTCTAATCAAAGTAAGCTATTTTAGGTATTGCAAGACATTCTTTTAGCATAGACTAGGGGTGTGTTTAGGCCCTGGCTATGATTCTATAGCCTCAGGTCTACAATACTACTTCAGAACCTAAGCCCTGACTGTTATTTACTCATACACATCCTCAGTCATAGAGAAGCAGCGTAGAATTTTTATTTTTGTTCATTCAAACTTAAAGGTGCCAATTTGTCAATTTTACCACAAAAAAAAAAAGTTACGCAAAAATAAGTTATTCGCATGAGGTGAAATGCTTTGTAGTCCCTTTGTAGGACCCACTCCATGCTCCATAGAGTTGGTCCCCCACATGGACGCAACCATGTTTGAAATATGAAGAATGAGTCACTGAAGAAAATTGCTAATGGCTTCTTTAAATATTACTTGATATAAGGATTTATAGCACATATTATGATAAACAGTTAAAATACTGTGATATTAAATTTGGCAGTACTGTAATGATATTTTGTATAAAATGATAAATATATTTTACCTTGTGATAATATTTATTTTAATAAATATAAATAAAATAAATAAATATGAATAAAACTGTGATTCATTTTGCCTTTATATTTTTGTCCAATAACTAACATAACCAAGAAGCCACATATTTTTTTTAAATCTACATCAATATGTCTGATATCGCAAGTCTTTTAAATGTACATATCTTAGAAAAAAGACCTTCAATATAGTATGAAAACATGAATAAATATTCAAAGATGACCATTTACTCTCCAGTATACAGTCCATAAGTGGAAACTAAGCTGCAAATATCCCTTTTTGGTGTACAGGACTTTATCTCTGTTCATTCACTCTGAAGTGTTTCAGTGTTTGAATGAGGCACAATACAAAACAGCCAATCAAAACGAAGATGCAGTGTAACAGTCTTAAAAACACTGTAAAGTTTAATTAATTGTAATCACTAAGACTGTTTGAAAATGGTTATATAAAATATATTACTGTATAAAACTCAACAAATTTCATTAGCAGGCCTTCAAGTGAGAAAAAACATTCAAAAAGATAATGATCTAGCATCATTCAATAGTTCAATATAGCATGAACACACACACACACACACACAGAGAGAGAGAGAGAGAGAGAAAGAGAGAGAGAAAGAGAGAAAGAGAGAGAGAGAGAGAGAGAGAGAGAGATGTATTTAAGTTAGCAAAAGCTGACCCTAATCTGATGACACTCATTTATTTCTGTGGTTTCACTGTGTTTACCAGATGAATGATAAAGTGTAGGTATTTGGCACAGAAGGCCTGAGATGTGTCTTGGAGTTTATATTGATTTTTTTTCCTGTCTGTCTCATATCACATTCATACAGAATGGCAATAGGATATATACAATACATGATCGGTATCACTAAAATGTCATATGATTCAAAGTTTTTTGTTTTTTTTAAAAAAGGCTGAAACCAGCGCATGCATGCACATACATACATAAGATCACTACTTATTATATTAATGCTATTTATATTTATTTTCATATTTACTGTTTATCAATTAGCTTTTTAAATCTTGTCTTACCTATAACATGTAAACAGAACTATATTTTATGTGTTGATTTTCTTTACATCACCAAACACTGAACAGACTGTTTTTAAAGATTTAGCTTCGATATGTGGTATGGACTAGTGGTATGTTTCAAATATCTGCCACTGATACATCAAACTAACATTTAAAAATGAGTCTTTTTTCAGTGATACACACACTTTAATTTTCACATTTCAGTTGGCTTGTACTTTTATGATCAAAATTATTTTCACATATTTGTCAATGTGTCGGTCTGCAGTAGTGCACATTGCCTTTGAGCTCCTGCACAAATGGGTTAATAACATATCCATGCACAGGCAACAACAAAACCATGAAGACTGGTATAAAGTTCCACAGAGCACAGGAAATAAAGGTGGTTAATTAGTTCATTTGCATAGGCTTTTGTCCAATACATCAATTAGTCTTTGCAAATCTGCAGTTGCTAGACAATAAAACTGATAAGCTTCATTGTGTCACAATTTCATGTCATCTAGTCTTGTTTATGTCTCTGTGTCTAAGTCCCCGCCCTTGTTTTGTCAGTCACCCCCATCTTGTTAGTGTTATCACCTGTACTCCAGTCTTGTGACTGGTCATTGTGTGTGTTGTGTTGCATTGTATTATGTTCTGTTTAGTGTTTTCTTCATTTAGTGCTTTTGTCACATCATTAAATCACATTTTTCATCTACTCCGAGAGTGTGTCCGCCTTTCTCTCTATCAGCCAACCCCTAGACTGACACATTGCTAGATTTTTTTCCCCAAGCACCTTTCAAACCACCAGAGAATACTTAAAAAGGTCTACATATTGCAAGGATATGTTGCAAATGTTTACATTAGTAAGTGAAATCAAATTAAATCTAGTCTAAACATTTATTTCCCATTTGGAGAATGTTGTATGTGAAGCTGTGAAATATAAACATTTTAATCATAACTATATATAACTGTGAACTATACTGGCTACAAGCTGTAATAATAGTCCATATTTTAGATAGAGTATCCTATCCTACTAACCTATGTGTACCAGATGTCCAGAGCACTGCCGAGTCTGGCTTGTCCTTAGTTATCAACAATTTCTTGAATATCTGTGCTAATTGTTTCCACATGGTGATGGTACAAGTGAACAATATTCTTAAATTAATGTCCGTGATGCCACTCGTATCATGCTCCAATGTAAAGGAATAGGATTTTAAACATTTATATATTATAAATGATTATTTTATATATTAAATATTATAAATTATATTTTGATTATATGAATTTAACATACAACTGGACATTTGTATTCAAAATACCTAATTAATTAAGCTCCACAACATCCATTCTCACACTATTTTAAACAGCTTTTTTTGTCATTTTGCTGCTCACTTCATCCACTATCCAGCAGCAAGATTTCACCCAGTGAAGTTAAGCACTGTCATCATCTCCCCTCTTCTTGGTAGTGACCTAAATGTAACTTGCATTTTGAATAAAAAGCTAACTTCAGCTTTGTGTAGAAATCAACAAAAAACACAACAGAACCCACCACAAAACAGCACAAATAACCAGAAACAGCAAAAATTTGCAAAAATCCTGGTGTATAACTGCTGCACAATTTAAGGTAGAATTAATAAGAAGCTAACTTCACCTTTATATTGAAATCACCACAAAACACAACAGAAACTAGCAGAAACTGCAAAAATGAGCCGTAATATACAGAACTCCAGAGGAATATTTTCATTAACTATTGCCACAAAAAGTCAACATTATTTTACATTTGAGGAGCAGTTTCTTTAATCCTGTATTGTACTGACCCACTTTTAAAAAGCAGTCAGTCACAACATGATTATGATATATGTACAGATTCTGTCTTGTACAGATGCACTTAGCTAAAACAATTCAAAATGAGCACACATTCATCAAAAACAATACACATTTCCCAGTGTCTTAGTACTGTTGTGAAGTTTTGCACATATTTGCATTTTGCACAGCATCCCTTTATTTGAAAAAGTTAAATCAGGGGTGGCCAACCCATCAGAAACAAAGAGCCAGAAAAAATAAAGAAAACAAACAAAATAAATGTCAAAAAAACATCAGTGATGTATTTCACAAATATGTTTGCACACAACTACCAGTTCTACAGAAACCGCAACTTATTATGAGTTTATAAAGTCAGAGTTCAAAGCCTTTTCCTACCTGTCATGTATATGAGTTTAATGAGACTTCTGGCATTCTTTGTTTTCCATGATCCCTCTCTCATCTAACTTGTATTGAGTTGTTGATACTCTAAGCAATCCTTACCCATGTGTATCAGTAAGAACAGAGCAATGTTTTGATTTCACATGCTTCAGGATGGATAAAAAACTGATTCACAATCTTAAGTTGAGCCAAACTTTGAGAGTAGTTTCAGTGCAGGGATACATTTCCCTCACTCATTTCCATTTGAGATGCAACTTCATCTGTAACCAGTTGGGGTTTCAAACAATCAGCAGCAAAAGGGTTAACAAGGAATGTAATTCATGGTCTTTTCAGTTGTAGATTGTGGAATCAAAGCTTTGTTGAAGAAGTTTTGCAGAGTGTTCTCCATTTAAAACTTTTGCATTGGGAAAATATATTAGTTCTCCCTTTTCTGAGATTAGTTTTAAATAGCTTGAGTTTCTTATCAATTGCAAATAATGTTTGCACTAGACCAGGTAGCATCTTGAATTTCCCTTGGAGATCAAGTCTGAGTCTGTCCATGTTATGCAGCATGTCCACCACAAAAAAAAAAAAAAAAAAAAAAAAAAAAAAAAAAACAGATGTAAAATCTATTCAGGATCAGAGGGCTTAGGATAGTCCTTGGGCTGTTCTTTTTTTCCAGGAAAAATTACACTTGGCTCAAAGGTTTTAAAAAATGAGATATCACCTTACCTCTTGAAAGCCACCATACGGTGCAGTGAAGTGGCAAATCACTGGGGAGGTTTTCATCAAGGTCTGCAATGAGATTTTTGAACTGTCTGTGATTAAGAGCAGGAGTGTGAATAAAACGGACAATTTCCAGCACAGGCTTCATTACATGGTCTAAGTTTAGCTTTTTAGACATGAGCTGCTCTTGGCAGATGATGCAGTGAAATGTCCAACATTCTGGAAGTGGAAATCAGATTTAAATAGCCCAATAAAGCCATTCAGATCCCACCGTAGACGGCACTCCAACTGTGGCACTGGCTGTGAGTTTTGATACTGTTCTCAACAACAGTAATCAGAGTTTCTTTCATATAGATGCTACAAGTTCTGTTTTAATGGTACAATATCAAGTAGCTCCTTTTTTACTGACTGTACAAAAATTGCCAACTGTGGTCTGTCTTGTACATCACAAAGCTCAATCACTGCATTGCTGAAATACTGGCATTTCTCATGATGAGTATAACTGTGTCTCAACTGCATTGTCTGATTTTTCTGTTTGTTGTGACAACTGAAGGTCTGAAATCACTCATTTCAAAAGTTAATTTTCTGGAGACAAGATTGCAATGATGTCCTTGAGGCACCTTTTCACAAATTTCCCTTCGATGTATGGCAAGCAATATTTCATTCGGGTAGATAAAATGTAGTGATAGAGACCTTGAAACTCAATTCATTTGAAGGGCAGTATTCTCAGACTGCTGTATCAAAATGAAAAAAGTACATGACTGTCCCGCAGTGGAGATTCCCAATACGGGCGGTATGGGCAGCTGCCCAGGGCGACATGTCGTCAGGGGTGGCCCAACCAGCCAGCCCCACCACCTGCGAGGTCATGTGAAGTGCCCTTGGGATGATTACTAAAATCCGGCAAAGTTAAGCTAGATTTATATTTCAAGCATGGCAACTTGATTGAGGGTGAGCATGCCAAAAATGACAATTGTAGTGGCTCTGCCCATGCATATTGGCCCCACGTGCTGGCTGCACGAAGTGGTGCACCTCTCAATTTTTGTAACTTTGCGTGTGCCGCACTTCAGCAGAATGGACAAATTTGAAACAGCTCTTGAAGGATACTCTTGTGATTCTATGAGAGATTATAAAGATACACAGGTGCTTCCAAATGAATGGATGGAGGTCAGTACATTCATGGGGAAAGAAGAGACTGTAAGAAGGCATTTGAGCATCTGTTACATTAAAAAAATTATTATATATACGCAACAGTATTGTTACTATAGTTATAAACATTGTTTACAGAACTATATACATATAAACATGGAAAAACTATTGTTATATTGTTATACTTATATACAATATATCAATTATGGGTATATATAGATATTATAGTATCAATAATTAGTATATATATATATATATATATATATATATATATATATATATATATATATATATATATATATATATATATATATATATACACACACACACACACACACACACACACAGCTCAAAAAAAATAAATAAAGGGAACACTTAAACAACACGATGTTACTCCAAGTCAACCACACTTCTGTAAAATGAATGAACGTTACACTTATATAGCACCTTTCTAGATACCCAAGGACGTTTTACAATTAACACACTCCATTTACACACACTCAACCACACACACACACTGGCGAGAAGCGGCAGCCAATTGCGCACAGCATACTCTCAACTGGAAGTGACCGTCCACCTGGAGGACTGCATCGAGCACTAGGGGGATCACCCAGGACAGAGTGCCAACCATATCTGGGTATACATACATACATACATACACAGACATACACATTCATAAGCACCAGGGTAATTTTTTTTAGAGTAGCCAATCCACCTGACCTCCATGTTTTTGGACTGTGAGAGGAAACCGGAGTCCCCGGAAAAAACCCACGCAGACATGGGGAGAACATGGAAACTCCGCTCAGATGTGGACTCAAACCTAAGACCTCAGCGCTGAGAGGCGAACGTGCTAACCACTAAGCCACTGTGCCGCCCAAGGTAGAAAGGAGAGGCAATTAGCAAGACAAGCCCTATAAAGGAGTGGTTCTGCAGGTGGTGACCATACACCTTTTCTCTGTTCTCATCCTTTCTGGCTGATGTTTTGGTCACTTTTGTATTTTGTCAGCTCTCTTACCATAGAGGTAGCATCAGGTGATGTCTACTGTGATGTTTACTGTGTCTGTCAGCACAGTGTCCAGAGCATGGAGCAGATACCAGGAGACAGGAGGGGGCTGTAGGAGGGCAACAACCCAGCAGTAGGACCGCTACCTCTTCTTTTGTGCAAGGAGGAACTGGAGGAGCAGTGCCAGAGCCCTGCAAAATGACCTCCAGCAGGCCACTAATATCCATGTTTCTGCTCAAACTGTCAGAAACCGACTCCATGAGGGTGGTATGAGATTTTGAGTATGATTCCAAATCCAGACCTCCAAGGGGTAATAATTTTGATTATGTTGATCATTTTTATGTTATTTTGTTCTTAACACATTCCACTATGTAATAAATAAAGATTTTCAACTGGAATATTTTATTCATTGAGATCTAGGATGTGTTATTTTACTGTTCCCTTTATTTTTTTGAGCAGTCTATATATATATGCATTTTCACACAAATCTATATCTATATATCCAGGTTTGGGTAGAAGGGTGGTGGAGGGGTTGTTTGCCCAGGGCACCAAACAGGCTAGGACTGCCCCTGCTGTCTTGAAAAAAAGAAAAAAAAAACTATCCAGTATGTCACACTGTTACAGAATCAGAATCAGATTTACTGGCCAAGAATGTTGAAACACAAGGAATTTGTTTCTGGTAGCCGGTGTCTTTCTAGTGTAATATATTATATACACGTACTGCACGTATTTCCAGACAATACACAATATTCAAAAACATTTTAAATGTTTTCCACATTTTAGTACGCACCAAAGAAGTTTATTTGGTCCAGTTAACAAGAAAATGTTTGTCAATTCCAGCAACCTCAGTGCATTGTGAGAGAGTTTTCTCCAAAGCTGGGGGAAGCACAATGGAATTGATCATGTTTCTTAATAAAAAACAACTGATTAATTTTTAAATTTAATAAGCAAACTGCTGCCTATTTCAGTTGCACAAGCACTCTCCTGACATCTTTGATTGTATAATAAATGAAGATTTAAAATATTAACACATTGACTCATGTACAAATTACACATGAGAAATAAAAGAGGAAATACAACATAATGACAAAATAATGTTTTATTTAAACAGAATTCTCAGCATAATTATGTCTGCATTTCATGACTATATTTAATCCATTGGGAGACAAAGTCTAAAAAGTAAATAACATTTAACATTCACAACAAAATAACATTCACAACACAGTTGTGATTTGCTGTTTGCTTATTACAAGGATGCTCACTATGTGATGGGGTGGAGGATGTTTCATATTGTCATCATGAAAACAAGCTTTTATAGTTTGTAAGCAGGTTGTTGTTTTGACCACTGACTGGCCACCAGATGTCACTGTGGTGTGATGATTTGAACATTTCAGAAGATCAAATTTTTTCCCCAATAATTTGTTTCCTTTGCTTTGATCTCTCAAAGCCTCACTTATGCCATCACTAATAGGATGCAAGTGTGACTGTTTCTGAATGTTTTGTAAATATTTGAAACGACTGAGTCTTTTTGTCTGACTGATATTTTAAAGTGATTAGCTTGTGTTTGCAAAGATTGGGGAACTCATGGTCCATGTTATCATGTGTTGTGGCATTGAAGATTTAAAATGTCAAATGAGATAGTGATGCTTGGCATATCAATAAGAATAGTTTCACTTTCTGCTCAATAAAAGATGTATCTATATTGGTAATATTCATAGAACTCAATTAATGTCACACAATCATGCTTACACCATTTTGGTAAGCAAATTCATGTTCATTTGGCAGCACAGAAGACGGGTTGTTATGAGGTAATCATAAGTATAATTTAAATATTGTTTTGCAAAAGGTCACCAAATTTATTGTATATGGTTGCCATAACCTATCCAGCAAAGGCAATCAAACATTTGCAGTGAGTAAAGATGAGGGGAAAATGAGCAGGGAACTTATAATCCATAACAATAATAATAATAAAAATAAAATAAAATATTATTATTATTATTATTATTATTAATATTATTATTTAACTACTAATATGTATATGTGCTTGTTACTTGAGTTCACCATAGAATACTGTACCCTCCTCTGCTGAAGGTTAATAAGAAAACACTGCCTCAGCACAATGAATGTTATGACCAAACTTCCTGCTTTATGTCAGCAGTGCCATCTAGTCATTGTGTGCATAACTTCAAGCTACTGTCAGAGTTGCAGCTTACCTGCCATAATGGTGACAGGCCATTTTTATGAGATAATTGAATACTGTCTTCCCACTCCAGTAAAATTATTCTGTGGTCATCATATTTACATTTGGCTTTACATTTCTCAGACACTGCCATGTTTCAGCTAGGAGCCACTGACACTGGTTCACCGAGATGTATCTACAACATCTCCCTCAAGTACAGTGACTGTTTTCTTGCCCATTCAGCTTGAGTGGCTGTTAGTGAAACCAGTGAGCATTTGAGATTCACTTGAAAAGGACAATTTATAGTCCATACAACAAGTGTCATTCAACACAAATGATGTAAAAGAGTTGACTACTGAGGTGTCACAGATATTGTCATGTACATCATAAAATTGTACCGGGTTGAGCTATTGCCAGTTGCAGATTGGATGGAAATACAGTTGTACATTGGTCATGGTAACAGTGAGAAGTTGTGTTTAGCCTGGATTATATAAAGATGAATGGATATGACAAGAAACTGTCTCAATTTCAATAATCAGCTGAAATGTATCAATTCATTGGAGGAAGCAGTGAGACATTTTGTTAAACAAGACAAGCGAGTCAGATAGCTGACTTTTCTCCAAATGACGTGATCCGTCATTCATATGATAATGACATGGTAATTCAGGACATACCATTGCTTGGATTACCATGGAATGCATAAATTGTCAAATGAACAAAGACTTCTCACCTGAGGTGAACCTGAACAACAGACCTCTCACCTGAGTGTTCACACCTATCTCATGAATATTCAGTCGAGACAATTTCTAAAAACTGTAATGATTACTGTGAAACAGTCACCTCTGATTATTCCGTTTCTATGTCCTCAGCCCAGGTTTGATTTCCTTTTGTTTATGTTCTTAGTGTTAGTCCTAGTCTTTGAGTCAGTTCATGTTTTCAGCCCTCGTGCTGCTTTTTGTTTATCTGTTAAGTGTTCTGTAAATAAACCCCATTTTAAGTATCTCTGCCTGCGTTCGCCCTTCAATTCCTGATCCGCCTCACATAATAACCCGCCTCTAGAATGCAGCAGAGACAACTACAGAATGACTGATCCTGATCCACAGAACACAGTAGAGACCCAGGAAGTTATTAATAACCTGCAAAAGAAGCTAGACCTTGGCCAATGGTGGGTCAAAGAGGTAATGAAAGCCCTGATGGAAATCACTTTGGTAATACCTCTAGAACACACCTTCGGCATCCGCTACCTCCTTGTATGTCCCCAGATCCAAGTGTTCCTAGCAGCCCCAGAAACGCGGGGGACTTTTTTGGAGGGGGATAGGAGAGGAGATTGTGCCGAGGCGAGCGAGGCTGCAGCGAATGTGCGAGCCCCAGATAAGACGGAAACTACACTGGCCGTCGGCAGCCTTGTGATCACCACTGCGGAGGACTGGGTGGAGAGGTGCGGGGCCAGAGGCTCGGACAGCGAAGAACTTGATAGTTTGTCGATGGACCCAGAGGTCGTGGCGCTGATCCGAGCCGATGACCCCGTACACCTCCTGAAAGAAACCGCGGAGAAGAAGGCGAAACGCCAACAGCGTAGACTCGCAAAGAGAGCAGCCCAGCCGCAGCCCTCGCCGAAAGGCACAGCCCAGCCTCAGCCCTCGCCGAAAGGCACAGCCCAGCCTCAGCCCTCGCCGAAAGGCACAGCCCAGCCGCAGCCCTCGCCGAAAGGCACAGCCCAGTCACAGCCAGCGCCGAAGGGCGCTGCCCAGCCACAGCCCTCGCCGAAAGGCACAGCCCAGTCACAGCCAGCGCCGAAGGGCGCTGCCCAGCCACAGCCCTCACCGAAAGGCACAGCCCAGCCTCAGCCCTCGCCGAAAGGCGCTGCCCAGCCTCAGCCAGTGCCGGAGAGCGCTGCCCAGTCGCAGCCAGCGCCGGAGGGCGCTGCCCAGTCGCAACCAGCGCCGGAGGGCGCTGCCCAGTCGCAGCCAGCGCCGGAGAGCGCTGCCCAGTCGGAGCCAGCGCCGGAGAGCGCTGCCCAGTCGGAGCCAGCGCCGGAGAGCGCTGCCCAGTCGGAGCC
>BRDA01010132.1:779-15464 GCA_036984385.1 Crenuchus spilurus
AGGTAGTCACCTGGAATGACTTTCAGTTAACAGCTGTGTCTTGTCAAGAGTTCATGACTTACATTTCTTGCCCCTTTAATGTGTTTGAGACATCAATTGTGTGTCTACTTTGAATAATCTAAAATCTTTTAAGCCTACTACACGATTACTTATGTGTTCCTTCATAAGGAAAATATTGCACAAGAAGATGTCCAAAAATTTTAATTGGTACTATATATATATATATATATATGGACAAAGTACTCAACTCTACTACTTAAGTAAAAGTACTGATACTCATGGTCAAAATTTACTTAACTACAAGTAAAAGTTGCTCAGTCAAAAGTTTACTTAAGTTAAAGTACTGAAGTACTTTTGAAAATACTAAAGTATTCAAAAGTACATGAATTTAAAAATACTCAGGTATTCAAAAGTGCAAATTATATTTTCTAATATCAGTACATTACTGTATTGTTTTGAGTGCTTTTACAGAACCTTGTAACTTGCTGAAACCACCTGATGATGTACTGACATATAGAACCACTCTGCAACAAAAAGTCTACACCACCTGTAATACTTCAGCATTAAAATGGAATAAAAAATGTGAGTTCTTAAATGCAGAAATATAGTTTGTTTGTGGTAAACACAGAAGTAATTTAAACTGATATGAACAATTTTTTAGTCCTGAAATATCAAAAATCAAGCTGAGTTATGGCCATGGGTGCAATTCTGATTTCTGTTTGAATGAAAGCGGGAGCTCAGCTCAAGTCGACGATGGCATAATTTCAAATCCCAGGTGTGAGCGGAGACTGTGATTGGTTCCCTTTCTTGTGAGGAGCATAGCATGTGGCCAATTGCATTTCAGTAAAGAAAAACAGCAACAGTGGACTACAAAACTATGCTGAGCCAAAAGGAACGAGTAACGGCAAGCTTCGTAGAAATGTAGTGGAGTCGAAAGTACAAAGTACACTCAAAAAATGTACTTAAGAACAGTACTCAAGTAAATGTACTCCACTACTGTCCACAACTGTATATTTTATATATATATATATATAAGGGGTGTAAAAAAATAACTGATTTGAATCGGTAGACCGATTTTGACTTAAACGATGTGAGTGCATCGGTACATGGACCCATGAATCGGTCTATTTGTAAAATGAACCGGCCGATGGCCCGATTCAAGAGCTGTCAATCGGTTTGGTGTTACTGATATGCTTCAGCTGCGCGCTCTCTCTCCCTCCCTCCATCCCCCGCCCCGCTCCCCCCTCTCTCTCTCTCTCACGTTTAAAAGACAAACATGTCCGACACACATACATACTGTTCTTTAGTTTTTCATTAATCTACCTGAAAGCAAGCAAAATCACTTTTTTAGTATTAACTTATTTTGAATCATAATGTAAAATATCTATTTTAAACAAGTAACTCTTATTAACATATTGAACCGAATCGTATCGAAATCCTCCTCAGTCGAATCGAACCGAATCAGTCCAATTTAAAATAAATTGTTTATGAATCGTATTGTACCACATGAATCGAGATACATATCGGATCATCATTTATTGGACAGATACACAGCCCTAATATATATATATATATATATATGCAATATTATAATATATAAAAGTATTAGAATAAAATTTGTAATTTGTTCACCATCTATTCCTCACATTCAGAGCTTATTTGTTCCCTTTTTACATACAAGTGAAGAGTCATATGAAACTCTTCTTTCTACTCAAATTATTATTCAGAGCTGCTAATTACAGATTCAGCTTCTAATAAATCATATGTCATATCTTCAGTTACAATGAGTGTTGATTTTGCTGACATCCCAAACAAAAAGAACTGAGCACTCAGTTTGTGTTCTGCTGAAGGGTGCCCTCTTGTGGGTTGTAAGATGAACCTACATCATGTCCCTTCGGTGCTGTGCAGCCTGAAATAAATGATTAATTGGATTAAAAATCTAAAAGCTTCTACATTTTTAATGTTCAGTCATAAATTGTACACCTGTGTTATTATATTACAAATCATTAAACACATTTCGTTTGAAGGGAAAACAATGTTTTCAGATTTTTTGACCAAGGCATTTAAAAGAGTACAGTAAGTGGAGTGTTAAGAGATGTTCAGTGAGTGTTTTACATGAAGAACTATGCTAAATCATGCAAGCACACTGCCAACTTCTAAGATCTACTACTGCTTGGCTAATCATAAAAAGGATGTATTTTAAAGAGCCTGGAAATCATCTACTTTGTTACTGTGTGACATCAATGCATTTTACAGTTGTACTCGCTTTAATAAAATTGGGCAGTTATGAGCCATGCCTGGGAATCTTTTCTTTTGTGATGTTCCACATGACTTGTTCTCTGTGGTTATCCCTGTGCCAGCACTCGTGCTAAGTGGCATAGCTGTGTTAATCTTCTTACAGCTTTATTAGGCAGAGATGGCTGAATAGCAACAATTCCAAGCATTTTCCAGATTAAAGGCAACAACTCTACACACCAAATTATAGAAACTGCTGTTAACCCTATAAAGCCAAGTATATCATAATCAATACATAGTTGAGTTTGTAAGACCTACATCAGTGTATATATACCTGATTATATTCAATATACCTGCAAATTCAGATCCAAATGCAAATCCTTTTTGCCATTCATTAACATCGGCTTCAGGACCATTTTCCAAACATCAAATGCGACATTAACTGCATTGTACCACCTCTTCTCAATCTATCAATACCATTACACGTCTGCAGCCTGATCATCCTTGTACAGCACCATCAGCAGGAGACTGTAGGTACTACCACCTTAAAAACACTGTTGGCCAAGAGTGGGTCAGTGGACTAAGTCACTGTCACTATAATCTGAGGATTGTGAGTTTGAATCCTGATCATGCTGCTTGCCATCAGCAGCCGGGGCCCGAGAGAGCAAAATTATCCATGTTCTCTGTGGGCAGGTAAGATGGCACTCTCTCCTCACCACTGCTAAGTAATGTCATCTGGCTCAGGTGTTTGCCAGGCGATCCACTTGGTATCTTGCACTTTCCTCTGAGTGCATAGGCTGCCCAGCTGCAATGCATCGGTAGCAGCTGGAAAAGAGGTGGAGCTTGACTTCACATGCAACAGAGGAGGCCTGTGTTAGTCTGCACCCTCCAAGAGTCAGAGACATTACAAGTTACATTACACAATAACACATTGGGGAGAAAATCGGCGTAAGAAAAACCCCACACAAATTGGGTAATCAAATGTGTGTGTGTGTGTGTGTGTGTGTGTGTGTACGACCACAGACATCAGAGAAGCCATATGAAAGGGTTTGCAGCAACCGTGCTGACTCACAATCTCTCAAACCTCAGTCCTCTGTTTCCATCACCTAATATCGTCATCCAAGCCAAGATGGTTATTCCCTCTATTAGGTAGGTGGTCATCATATTCTGATATGACTGTGTATATGTACATGTTGTAAAATGTTTGAATTCTGTTTTTGTTGGTTTAAAAACATGCTGTGAGCAAAAGATTCTGGATACCAAATACAATACAAAACTCGGTGGTGGCTGAGGTGACTAATGGCTGTGAGTGTCTGGTGTCCCCCAAATGAAATAACATTAATTAAACTCAGCAGCTCCAGCAGGCTGCATTTGCAGTAATGCCTCATATTAAATATTCATGAGCTCTGAGATGTGAAACAAATCAACCAAGCCTCGACATTTTACATCAGAGTGATGTCACCAGCAGCCAATCAGAAGACAGATCCGGTTAAGAGTGACTTTATCCCAGTGAGTCATTGTGTTCCAGCTCTGATGAAGTCATGTGATGCTGATTTGATGCCTTTTCCCGCACTAAGTGTCTAAAATAAAAATACAGGCTCGTGTGTTTGACTGACACCGGTAACGACCGTCTGCTTCCTTTGTGATAAGACCACTGTAGTCCATTTGTTTCTGTGTATACTTTATTAGCCTCCTTTCGCCCTGTTCTTCAGTGATCAGGAGCCCAGCAGAGCAGATGTTGGATCATTCTCAGCACTGCAGTGACACTGACGTGGTGGTGGTGTGTTAGTGTGTGTTATGCTGGTATGAGTGTATCAGACAATGCAGAGCTCACTGTCCACCTTGTAGATGTAAAGTCAGAGACAGTGTGTGTTGGTCCTCTAGTCCTTCATTGGTGGTCACAGGATGCTGTTGGCTGGTTGGTGCACTATTTTCACTGAGATGTTTAAAAACATCAGCAGCTCTAACACAGACTAACACACCACCGCCACATCAGTGTCACTGCAGTGCTGAGAATGATCCCTACTCTGTGGGGGGTCCTAACCATTGAAGAACAGTCTGTACAAAGTGTGTCTCTATGCTCAGCAGAGCTAAAATTGACAGTGAGTGTAGACACAAGGGAAGTGTACCTAATGAAGTGGCCAGTGAGTGTATATATGTGGAGGCACATATTTGAGCGACCCCTGAAAATACTTCCACTGTGATTAAAGCACATAAGAGCTTCATGTCATCTCAATATATTTCCCTTGACGCTGAAGGTCTTCCTCAGTGACATCCAATTATGAATCTGCTACATATAACACACAGCGTCAAGGCCAAAGAGCACGCAGTACGGTCACAACACCCCCACCCCATCCCGGGACAGCAATTTAACAGGCACGAGTGGGCACTGCATAATGGAACATGACCTTTATCATAGATGATGCATGATTTGTGGGATCCCAAGAATTGGGATTCCCTCCTGAACGGATAACAGAAGCATAGAGAGGGATTAGCCTCTCCGTGAATCAATATGATGAGCTGCACGTCCCGGCTCTGTTACCATGGCGATGTACAGTCCATCCCCTGAGGGCTGCTGCAGCAGCAGAGCATCAAGGAGGAGGAGGAGGAGGCTCTGAGTAGCAGCATGACACAATAACCTACTTCCATTTTCCTGCCTCAAAGCCTTCACTGAACATGGAAAGAATAAAGGGGATTTCTTTAAAACATTGAACATTAAAAAGCTGCAAAGACAAATGAGAACTATGACTCAATAGCTTATGTACTTATTATGGCCAAATGTTTGTGGACACCACCTTGCATTGCTGACAAGATGCACACAGCTTGTCTAGTCCCTGTACAGAAGTAATGCCAATAGAATATGACTCTGGAGCACATAAACATGAACCTATTAGTACCAGATGTGTGCTGCACTCTTAAAAAAGATGGTTCTTCAAGGGTTCTTTACTAAAAAATGGTTCTATGTAGAACCATGAACACTCAAAGAACCCATCGCGTGGATAAAGGGTTCTTTCCATGGTGAAAGGGTTCTTCAGAGTGATGAGGAAATTGTTGTAGATGGTTCTATACAGAATCTTTTAGAAAATGGTTCTATATACCCACAAAAGGGTTCTGCTGTAGTTACGTTATCAAGCTTGTAATAATAGAGGAACCATTTTCTAAAGCCTTCTGTATAGAACCATCTACAGCACTTTCCTCATCAATCTGAAGAACCCTTTGACCATGCCAAATCCCTCTGGGTTCCGAGTGCTTATGCTTCTATATAAACCATTTTCTTTACCCTTGAAGAACCATGTCTAAGAGAGTAGAGGGGTATGAAGCCCCGAGCAGTTCCACTGCTCTACAGCTCAAAGACTCTGAAGTGATGGTGCTCCATCTAATACTTTGGGGATGAGTGCTGGGGTGATGATCATCCAACATCCTGACATTCTTGTCGCTGAATGCTATCAAATGCTCACAGCAATGCTCCAAAATCGAGTAGAAAGGCTACCCTGGTCTTTATGTAAATAACAACATTTAGCTTGCATTTCACATTGGTTTGCTGCAGTTGCCTTGCATCTCCCACCACACCCCCTTCAGCACCGCATCCCATTCCCAGAAACCTCATCCTCCAGTCTGAAGCTAAGCGACCAGAAGATGTGAGAACTCACCGACATGGGTGATCACACAGCCCACCCGCTCCTGAAGCTCCAGTACTGACATTTCTTCTTCCTCCAGCCAGCAGAGCATCTCAGGGGCAGCCTCTCTCTGCTCCAGGTCCTCTCCTCCTCCTCTGTCGTCAGCTCCCCCTCCACTCACACAAAGCAGGGGACCACTCCCAGCCACTCTTCTCCAGTGAATAGAAGAGAGATGGATGTAGCTGTTTGTGTGGATGGGACTGCAGAGTGAAGAGTCTATTTGTGATGTTAGTTATTCATTTGTGGATGATGTCTGGGAGGACTTTGAACAGCTCTTAAAGTCAGGGCTGCTCTAAAGGCTGAGTCAGATACCAGGAAATAAATCACAGGACAGCTACCTGCCCACAGACAGACAGGAGGGTGAGGACTGAGACAGAAAATCTGGAGCTCAGGAACCAGTGGAATGGATTCTCCTCCGTGTCGTTGAACACTAAGCATTGGTTGGTTTCCTGAAAATGAATGATGATTAGGATTATTATTATTATTATTAACTAATGACTAATTATTATAACATATAATAATCAATGTACTTGCTAAAATATAAACCACATATACATAAATAAGCAAAAGGCTAAAGAACATGTAAATTAAAAATACATAAATAAATAAATAAAATTTTATATATATATATATATATATATAAAACTAAAAAAAACATGGAAAAATATTTGTCTTATTATGTATTATAGATTTATTTAACTACGATAAATATTACTGAGTAATAATGATAAACACTTTAAGGCTAAATCTCTAAGAGTTAGATAAGAGGCTTATTCTAATGAACTTTTAATGTTTAATAAATCTTAGTTTTTATTATTATTTAACTATAGTAACACATGATACTGTATCTATTTGGGGTCACATTAAGTTGGACACTTTACAATACAAATATTTTTTTCTGGAATAAATAATTTATTTATTATTATAGCTGGAGACTACAATAAAATCCACAAATGCTGCAGCTCCAGATACTTCTACAGTACAAAGGTCAGTGTTGCCACTTTTAATTTTAGTTTTAGTGTCTTCCACAAGCTGCTGACAATAAGCTTATAGACAGCTGTTTACTCTCCACCAGATGTTTAACACGTATTTGGTGCAAGACATCATGGAATTGAGAAATAGCATAAATATATTTCTTATAGCCTATTGAATAATAAGTGTTAGCTCTTTTATTATTTCTAAAAAAATTTTTTTATTAAATTTATTAAATATATCTTTACAAATACAATAAATCTAGTAAGAACAGATTTCTAGAAAGAAGAACTTTAAAAACAGATAATAATAATAATAATAATAATAATAATAATAATTATTATTATTATTGTTATATTTTAGGTTAACATTGCTAAAACTTGGTATTTAATTTTAATTTTTACATTTAATTTTATAATAGTTATTAAAAGCTACATATTCCAATGGTAACTTACTGTCACTGTAATTGTTTTTAGTTCATTTACCTCATTTGAAATGAATCTTCAACATTGTATACATTTTTTTTTGACAAAATGGACCAATCCATATGTTAAATTACGTTTAGAGACATTTCTTCTTCTTTTTTGTTGTTGTTTCAACAGTAACTAAATACACCACAGGACTGTAGCATAACAGCACAAATGAAGCCAGGTTACAATTATAGACATTTAAACACTGAAGGCTTAGTTATACACCACTTTTCCACAGTACCAGTGTCTGAGCCTCTCAGACAGCAGACTGGATTCTAACATGAGACTCTGTTCCACTCTGGCTCTGGGCCACAGTTTAGCACGAACTGGTGAAGATGACGTATTATCATCTCATTATACAGAAGCCCTTGGGACCAGGACTATTGCCTTGGAAATGCACAATATGGGATGCCATCTGCGCTCCTGCCATTAGGCTACCAATTTATCTACAGAGCTAGAGGCCAGAAGGGTCAAGTAAAAAAATAAAATAAATGAATAAAGAGGCTAATAAAGCAACATTCAGGCATTTAAAATAGAATCCAAGCAATTCAGAGGATGGGTGAAAGCAATGATAAAAGGAAATAAAATACAGTGATGAGCAGAAAGAAACTGTAATTCTAGCATTGTATTTAACCATGCATGATACATTAGTTGGCAAAAAAGTGGCAAATATATGGACAACAATTCAGCTGTGAAAAAAATCTTGCATTTTATTGATTGTTCCAATTAAATGAAATAATCTGAATTTTAAATATAAAAGCAGGTACTTTTACTGGTCCAAATTCAAAATCAATTTTGCATTTCATTTGGAAATTAAGCTCATAGTGTCTGGAGGAAAAGTGGCGCGACACACAACCCAAGGATTTTGAAGTTCATTGTGAAGTTTCTGCCCTCTGGTGGTTTAGAGCACTTCATGCTTCCATCTGATGACAAGTTTTATGGAGATGCCCATTTCCTTTTCCAGCACCTGCAACTGCCCACAGAGCCAAAACTACTTCTGATCATGACGTTAATCTTGACTGTCAAGCCAGCGCATGAGTTATAAATTGCATTGATCAACATTACAATAAAAAAGGCTTAAAATATGTCACGTTAATGTAATCAATATAAAATATGACAAACTTTTTCACAATGTTCAATTTTGGATACAGTACCAGTCAAACGTTTGGAGATGCCTTCTGGACATTCAGTGGTTTTTCATGATGTAAAAATGTTCTGCATTGTAGATTAATACTAAAGTCATCTAAAATATGAAGAAAACCATCTGTAATTATTTAGTAAACAAACAAGTGTTAAACAAACCAGAACATGTTTATATTTGACATTCTTCACAGTAGGCACCTCTTGCTTAGATGCAGCTTTCTTGGCATTTTCTCAGTCAGCTTTATGAGGTAGTCACCTGGAATGGCTTTCAGTTAACAGCTGTCTTGTCAAGAGTTCATAATGTGTTTGATACATCAGTTGTGTTTACTTTGAAGTAAAACTAGCAAAACTAAAACATGTTTTGGTTTCTTTAACACTTCTAAGTTTACTACATGATTCCTAATTTGTTCCTTCATAGTCTGGATGACTTCAGTATTCATTCACAATGTAGGGAAAAAAAACTGAATGAGAAGGTACTGACTAGTACCGCATTTGATTCACTAAAACCACCGACTCCCAATGGCTCCACTGTATCTCTGTAAGGAACAACAAGAAACTCAAACACTTGGACACATTCAGTTTAATGTAGTTAAATACGACTTATATTAGATATAAGTACCAAAAACTGATAATGGTCATAAAGATCCACATCTCCTCCATGCAAGCCCGGGCTTTGAGAAGCAGCACTCCCTCAAGTATAACAGATGCAAATGCAAAATAAAATGCTTCCTTTCCTGCTCGTTTAGAGCTAAGATAACATGTTATCTGTTGAAATGAAATGAACCAATGCTGCTAGAAAGTCTGTGAACCTTTAAGACTAAACACTTCTACATCTACATTCTTTGTTGATCCAACATTGAATGGAATAATATGTGAACATCAGGAGTACCAGTTCATTTACAGAGGTAACTTAAGTCAACTGCAATCAATTTTGAGTTGAGCAGATCATCCCCTGATAAAAGAACATCAACCTGGATCTTCACATAAGGTGGTCTTCATCATACAGCTTTAAGGTGAAGTTTGGCCTCCATCAATGATCACTGCTAATCTTCCCAAGAGTGGTCATCCAAGAAAATCACTCCAATGTCAAATAACATTCCAGGAAGTCCAAGTTTAGCTGAAGTTACTGCTGCTAAAAGGAGTCAGACATCATATTTCAGGTAAAATGTATGCAGCTTTGTGTATACAGTAAGTGCTTGCCAACGTTTTAGCAGTATTATAGTTCCCCTGTTTCCAAAATGTTCCTCTCAGTGTATCACGATATTCAAGAAATCCCTCAAGTAAGTGCTGTACAGTACAAATGTGTGCCTTTACTCAGTGTTCATCGTTTTGTGTAAACATGCTTAGAGTACAGTATACACCGGTCAGCCATAACATTAATACCCCTCAAAGATGAAGTGAATAACATTATCATAACATAGTGAACTTCTTTCTAATATCATGGAAACCTTTGTTACAGATAGTGAAACATGCACACATCTGATAAAATACTATGATCACGTGATAAATGATTCAATATTAAAATAGCATTATTTTAACCAGGCAGACAATCTAAAATAATTATATATATTACAATTTCACATGCTAATTAATAAAATCAGTTAACTGTATTACAGTGACTGCACAGAAAAATATACAAGACCTGAGACAGTCTGACAAAGAGTTACAGTGGTGCTTGAAAGTTTGTGAACCCTTTAGAATTTTCTATATTTCTGCTTAAATATGAGATAAACCTTCACACAAGTACTAAAAGTAGATAAAAAGAACCCAGTTAAACAAATAATAAAAATATTATACTTGGTCATTTATTTATTCAGGAAAATGATCCAATATGACATATTTGTAAGTGGCAAAAGTATGTGGGCAAGAAGAAAGCCACCCCTCTCCAAAAAGAACATTGCTGCTCATCTGCAGTTTGCTAAAGATCACATGGACAAGCCAGAAGACTATTGTAAGAATGTTTTATGAATGGATATGACCAAAACAGACTATCATGGCACAAACAAATGAGATTTCTGAGGAGCTCAGAAAAATAGATGTTGATGCTCATCAGACTGGAAAAGGTTACAAAACCATCTCTAAAGAGTTTGGACTCCACCAACCCACAATCAGACAGATTGTGTACAAATGGAGGAAATTCAACACCACTGTTACCCTCCTCAGGAGTGGTCGACCAACAAAGATCACTCCAAGAGCAAGACGTGTAATAGTCAGCGAGGTCACAAAGGACCCCAGGGTAACTTCTAAGCAACTGAAGGCCTGTCTTACATTGGGTAATGTTATTGTTCATGAGTCCACCATCAGGAGAACACTGAACTACAATGGTGTGCATGGCAGGGTTGCAAGGTGAAAGCCACTTTTTGGTTTAAATGAAAAGTATTATGTTTGGAGAAAGGAAAACACTGCATTCCAGCATAAGAACCTTATCCCGTCTGTGAAACATGGTAGTGGTAGTATCAGGTTTGGACCTGTTTTGCTGCATCTGGGCCAGGACGGCTTGTCATTGATGAACAATGAATTGTGAATTATATCAGAGAATTCTAAAGAAAATGTCAGGACATCTGTCCATGAACTGAATCTCAAGAGAAGGTGGGTTATGCAGCAAGACAACGACCCTAAACACACAAGTCGTTCTACCAAAGAACGTTTAAAGAACAGTTACCAGAAACATTTAGTTGCAGTTATTGCTGCAAAGGAGGGTCACATCAGATACTGAAAGCAAAGGTTCACATACTTTCAAGCACCACTGTATGGTCAGATGACTGGGTCTGAGCATCTCCAAAGCAGTAAGTCTTATAGGGTGTTCTCAGTCAGCAGTGGTCAGTACTAACAGTGTCATCCAAATTCACCAGATGTCAATCTGACCATCTGTGGGATGTGCTGGAAGTCTGATCTGAAGCGGCTCAACATTTACAGGACTTACAGGATCTGCTCACCTTCACAGGTCTTACAGAGTTGGACCAACAGAGTAGCACTGTTTTAATGTTGTGACTGACCGGTATATATACATACACACATACAATCACTGGCCACTGAATTAGGTACACATACATTGTTTCTACACTCATCCATATTATCAGCTCCACTGAGCATACAGGTACACGTTGTAGTTCTACAATTACAGACTGTAGTCCATCTGTTTCTCTGTATACTTTATTAGCCTCCTTTCACCTGTTCTTCAATTGCCAGGACCCCCACAGAGCAACTATTATTTGGGGGATGGATATTCTCAGCACTGTAGTGACACTGATGTGGTGGTGGTGGTGTTAGTGTGTGTTGCAGTAGTACAAGTGGATGAGATACAGCAGAGCTACTGATGTTTTTAAACACCTCAGTGTAACTGCTGGTGTGAAAATACTGTAGTGCACCAGCCAACTGACCTGTAACCATCAATGAAGGACTAGAGGACCAACACAAAGTGTGCTGAGCTACTGACTCTGACTTTACATCTACAAGGTGGACCAAAAATGTAGGTGTGTCTAACAGAGTGCACAATGAGCTAACATTAGTGTTTAAAATGCCCAACAGCTCTTCTATGTTTGATTCACCCGTACCAGCGAAACACCACCACCACGTCAGTATCACTGCAGTGCTGAGAATGATCCATGACAAATAATAGCTGCTCTGTGGAGGTCCTGAGTATACAAAGAAACAGATGCACTGAATCTGTAACTGTACAACTGCAAGGTGCACCTGTATGCTCAGTGGAGCTAAAATGGACAATGAGTGTAGATACACGGTATGTGTACCTAATGAAGTGGCCAGTAAGTGTATAAATTTTAGGTAGCATATAGTGTTTTGTACTTCAAACAGTAACAGGCTGATACAAAGCAAAGTAAGGATTCAGTGTTAGATATACAGTGTCTCAATGAGCTATGAAGTCTAAAACATATGAAATAATCCACATTTTCATTATAAGCTCACACACAAATATGGAAATATAGGGAGTCCCCCCAATATTATTGTTAATGATCGCTAAACATTATGCATACATTTGATAAAATACTATAATTACTTGATAAATTATTAAATATTAAAATAACCTTACTTTAACCAGGCAGACAATCTAAAATTAATATATATTAGAATCTCACATGCTAATCAATAAAACCAGTTAACTGTATTACAGTGGTCCGATTGCAGTGTTCTGCTGTTTGGAATATTGAGCGTTTGAGCTGCAGGTAAAGGCTGCCATGTGCAGACGATTGGGCACCAGGTTTACTGTTTCATACAGGTGTGAAAGTCAACTCTACTGGTCCTTGGTTGGGGTAAGGTCATGATGTTCTTGGAGCTGCTTTCCTCACTGCATCAGACAGCTGGTGCTAGGGAGGAAGTCCTGAACATATGTGACAACAGCCTTTGACAGGTATGTCATAGTGCCGAAGCTGCCACTGGGAGCACTGTCGTAGAAGAAGTTGCAGATTCCAGTGGCCTGGTCCTTCTCAAGGAAAAACTCATTGGCTCCGCTGGATTTCTGAATGAATGAGGTATAATTAGTTGAACTTACAAAGTGATAATGAAGTAATTATATACATAACTTCTAAGGACTGAGGAATTATCCAGCGCTTCAAACTCCACTTTATTGCATTAGTAGTGTTTATGGTGGACAACAGACAATGATTTTGATGTTTGAAGGATGAACATTTCAAATAGAAGCCACTGGGTGGCAATAAATGAGTAATAGACTATATAAGACACATTTGAGCTACAAATAATGCACTGCAACAACAGAAGTCTTAGGACAAGGCAGACATTACAGAAACCTTAATGTTTGTGATTTGCGTGGGCGGAGCCTGAGCCTTAGTGAGGTCAGGATGTTGGATGATCATTACTCCATTTCACCCAAACTCATCACAAAAGTACTGGTTGGAGCATCACCATTCTAGAGATTACAGTTTCACAGCTCAATGCTGGGGGGCTTTATACCCCTCCAGCCCACCTGACATTAGATATGATGCCTATAAACGTATGTTTATCTGCTCCAGAGAGTCTTATTCTACTGACAGTACTTCTGCACAGGGACTAGACAAGCTGTGTGTGTGTGCGCACTTGTACATCAGTGTCAGATATGGGTGCAATTTAAAGCAGGTGAATGAACAAACATGTGGACATACAGTGTGTGTTTAATTTAGAAAATCAACAAAACATCTATTAAAGAAATTCAGAAAAAAACACTGCAAGATTTTATCCTAGAAACAAAGCTAAACATACATCAGAAAACTTAAAGGGTCTACTTATCAAATATATACAGCATGAATCAAAATATATTTTTAGATTCTTATGAGAGGAGCTTAAATAAGCAGAGACATGTCTGTGGGAGTGACTCAGACAGCTGTGCTGTTTTTTCTGCCAAACGATGTGAGCTGTCATTCATATGATAATGACATGGTAATTCCGGACATTCCATTAGTCAGATTAACAGCCATGGAATGTGTGGAATTTTACCAAACAAAGGCTTCAGTTCTGAGCTCAAAAGTCTTGACTAGAAAGGTTTAGAGTGTTTATTCACAATATATCAGCACATCTGAAAACAGGTTTTTGGAAAGTCTAAATTTAGAGCAGATTTAATCAAAATATAGATTTATGACACTCTTACTGGTTTGACTCTGTTGTTGCTGAGTTTGTGCTGAACAAAAGCCTGTGTAACACTTTGGAAACAAAATAATTTTAGATGTGTGTCATTTGTAAAAAAAAGGCATGTCAGACTACATCAGAGTGTCTGAAATACCCTCAGACTCAAGGGGGTTAACATCAACTACAGGGGTTAGACAATGAAACTGAAACAGCTAAATTAAACTAAATTATTGTTATTGACCCAGTATTAAAATGTTATGTTGTATCCTAATTTTGACTTATAAAATTCTTCTATAAGCTGGTATATTGTTATATTATTATATTATATTATATATACAGGTGTTAGACAATGAAACTGAAACACCTGTCATGTTAGTGTGGGAGGTTTCATGGCTAAATTGGACCAGTCTGGTGGCCAGTCTTCATTAATGTCACATTGCACCAGTAAGAGCAGAGTGTGAAGGTTCAGTTGGCAGGTAAGAGCACAGTTATATAGTATATTACAATGCACACAACATTATGGGTGACATACCAGAGTTCAAAAGAGGACAAATTGTTGGTGCACGTATTGCTGGCGCATCTGTGACCAAGACATATTTAGATCTTTGTGTCTA
>BRDA01010132.1:15474-34519 GCA_036984385.1 Crenuchus spilurus
ATCTTTAGTATTTGTCGACGACTTCACGATTTGTCCTGTCATCCCCTCCACAAACGGTGTCATTTGTCGACCCTAAAACAGACAACTTACATCGAACCTCTATACCTACGTGAACGTATCTAGGTAGGTAAATCTAGTTTACATCTGGAGTAAATACACTTATTAGAGTATTATATATGATTAAAGTTATATATATGTCCCCAATCTGTTACTTTGACTTTGTCGACCAAAATCTGGTGTTATTAAATAATCATCCACATCCTGGAGGAAAACGCCGGTTATGTCGTAGTCAAGTAGAACCCTTACTGTATATGTTCAGGACGTGTCACCAGTCTCCCTAAAATTCGGTAAGAAGAACGTCCTATCACCAGTCCAGTGATGCACTACGACCACCTCCTTTGGCAAAGGACTGAACGAGGAGGTTTTGTGGGGTTTCACCGAGTTATTATAAATTTGTGTTTCTGAACGACAGAACCAGTGTCTACGCGGTCGTTCTGCACGTGGTTGTTAAACAGGAGAAAACTTGAGACCATACAGTGGGTATTACAACACACGTAACATTATATGATCGTAGTGACCTGACCACTATCCTTCAAGAAGAATGGCTTAAAATCCCTCTGACCACTGTGCAGGACTTGTATATGTCATTCCCAAGATGAACTGATGCTGTATTGGCCGCAAAAGGAGGTCCTACACCTACTAATAAATTATTGTGGTCTAAAACCAGCTGTTTCAGTTTCATTGTCTAACCCCTGTATATATATTGAAATTAGTATATATTATGAGATTATTCACATAAATGAGGTCTACATTTGATCTAAATGGATGGATCTATGCAAGTGCATCCATATCTCCAAGCTACATTCAACAGACAAAATCCCAGCTGTTTACTGTGGCAAACACCTCCCCTACTGTCCTGTTTAGCACTTCAGCAGCTGTTTATGATTTCTATTACACATCAGAAGCAGCAGGTAAAAGGTTTGACTGAAACATATCTGAGGTGTACCTGGTCCTGCAGGAAGAGGTCATTTGCCATGTGAACAATGCGATCGATGTGAATGATTCCTCCAATGCTTGATATCTCCATTTCAGCCACTAGGGTCAGCACCATAATGGCCTCTACCAGCAGCTGCCTGTACTCCGGCTGAGGAACATGATTCAGCACAGACTCCACATGGACAGCAAACTTAATTTCTCCTTCTGTCATCTATAATAATCAAATCAAATCACATTTATCCTCACTTCACATTAACGCAGGTGTGCAGGTGAGGCTTTGAGACAGTATGTGACATTTTGCTAATGTGATTGCAAATAACAGAATTTGATGACATTTAACCCATCCATGCAGTGAGACACACACACTAGTGAACACACTAGGCTGTGAGAACATTTGCCTGAAGCGGTGAGCAGCCCTATCGATGGTGCCCGGAGATCAAACCAGCAACCTTCTGGTCACAAGACCAAGTCACTAACCACCAGGCCAAGGCTGCACCACAAAAACAGAACATAAACACAGTGGAACCTCGGTTTTCGTCATGTTCTAAAGTGCCTGACGATAACCAAAACAACAGATAACTGAAGCAATATTTCCCATAAGAAATCATTTAAAACTAATTCATCCATTATAGATGCTCCAAAATATGAACAAAAACACATTTTATATAGAACAACTATAGTTTTATATACGGAACACAATGAGAAATACAAAAGACTAATGAAATGGATAAATGAACATTTAACATCACTCTTTTACTGAGGACTCTTCTTGGTGTATGTAAATGTGTACAGAGAGGTCTGTTTCTGGCTCACTCAATAAACAAGCACAAAAAACACTAAAACAATGGACGTGATTTGGATGAATGCACGGGGTGATGCTCACTCAACAAGAAACAAAACTAGAATGAATGACGAAAGCATGTAAGGTTGCTTTGTTTTTGCAAAATTAGTGGTGAATCTAGTGGGCATGCTGATGAAAACTGGGCGGATGAATGATAACTGGGACAAAATTTCTCCAAAAAAAACTTGACAATAACTGAACTGTATGACAACCAGGGCAAACGATGACCAAGGTTCCACTGTACTGCACTGTTTTCCCATATATACAGTGTTTATGACAGTAAAATAAGTGATGAAATAAAGCTATAAAGATAAACACAGATGTACACATTTCTATACAAGGTGAGTGTGAGTAGATAAAAAGAGATGTAAGGAATACGAGAAGTAGAATATGGTTCCAGATTATACAAGATATGTATAGAAGATGTACAAAATGTTAATCAATATGTGCAGGTATAGATGTGCTATACTTGAAGTATCAGTAAAATGCAGAGTGAGCCTGCATTGGGGTGCAGATGTGGTGTGGATTGTTCGAAGAGGTCATCATGATCATGATTCAGTGATGATACGACATAATCATGCAGAGGAATAATCTCTTCCATGCATTAACCCTTCTAACACAAAACAACCTGCTAGATTAAGTGTATGTGAGTATGAGGGAGTATTTCAGATACCTCTCGTGTAGTGGAGGATGGCAGGACATATCCTGCAATAGAGAGGCCATGACACTTCTGCAAGATTTTCCAGACCTTCTGGTAGAAGCCCATGGGCACTCTATTGATGGCCCCGTCTAGTCGGCGTCTCCTCAACCACTGACCCTGCTTCTCCTCCCACAGGAGCCGTGAGTCTCCTGTACCTGTTGGAGACAGGATCCCACTTGGGGTAGAGGGGCTGCTGCACCTCTGTATCAGACATGTAGAAACACACACACACACACACACACACACACACAGACACACACACACACACACACACACACAAATTAGGACATATATGGTACCAATCAAAAGTTTGGCCACATTTTCTCATTCAATTTTACTTTGTTTGTACATTGTAAATGAATACTAAAGTCATTCAGACTATGAAGGACCACATAATGAATCATGTAGTAAACTTAAAAGTGTTAAACAAACCAAAACATGTTTTAGATTTTACTTCAAAGTAGACACACAACTGATGTCTCAAACACATTAAGAGGCAAGAAATGCAAGTCATGAACTCTTGACAAGACACAGCTGTTAACTGAAAGTCATTCCAGGTGACTACCTCATAAAGCTGACTGAGAAAATGCCAAGAAAGCTGCATCTAAGCAAGAGGTGCCTACTGTGAAGAATGTAAAATATAAACATATTCTGGTTTGTTTACTTGTTTGTTTACTAAATAATTACAGATGTGTTTATTCATAGTTTAGATGACTTTAGTATTAATCTACAATGCAGAACATTTTTACATCATGAAAAACCACTGAATGTCCAGAAGTAGTGTCCAAACTTTTGACTGGTACTTTTTGTGGATAACAAATGATGGAAACACCAGATGTAAAAACGTCTTAAAAGACCTGAAGTGAGTAAATGTTAATTTGTTTAAAAATAAAAATGCTCATTTCAATTTGAATGAAATTAATAAAATGTGTCACCACCTGCTAACACCTTAAATCTAAAAAAAATACAAATACAAAAGTACAAGTGCATCACTCACATGCAGAGTCCACATTTTTAGAACATATTTCTAACAAGCAAATGCTGAAAATTTTTTGTCAAAAAGACAAAAAGCCTCTTGAAAGCTCTTAAAACAAGAAAACAAACAACTCTAATAATGTGCTTTCACAATGGAACATTTCATTTGTGGCCAAAATATAATTTAAAAAGTTAATATTTTATATTCACTACATATAAAGTGACATATAATGGTGATACAGTAGTAATTTACTCAGAAATAAACTGAGATACTGGATTTATGAGCTATAGGTCATACTGATCAACACTAAAACAAACAAAAAATTATTGAAATATAATAATTGGCACATTATCCTTTTGAATTACTGTAAATAATGGAAAAAATAATTTTCATATGAATGTGGCATGGTACAGTCATATACAGAAGATATTGCTGATTTTCTAAGAAAATATGATGCAAGAAAATAGTTTAAAAACATTTTAATGCAGTTATTTTGACTTTATATTGAACACATTGAAAAAAGTAACACGTGCAATATTTAACATGCTTTTGTGCAGGACACTGTTCTGTTTAATGTCAAAATTCAGTAACATTTGTTTATAAAGCACTACAAGTCTTGCACCAGGCTAAATATCAAATATGCTTTCACTTTATAAACCAGGGAGGTCTTGAAGATCTTCCAGTGTCTCTCTTTTAGTTGTTTCTTAAAGCAGGACAAAAACCTGTGGTGATGCTGCATTTAGCCACTTACACTCCAAAATGCTGGAAGAATGTCCCAATAGAGGTGAGATCAGCTGAAAACGTATTTTATTATTTATTTAAATTGTATTTTTTTATTTTTTTATTTTTTATTTTATACCATTTTAATTACTTTTATATTTAATTAAAAATTTATTTTACTTTTATTCTACCCTGTTACATTTTATATTTTCAATTTACTTATGGATAAATGTTTGTTTATACAGTTCTATTTGTATAATTTGTTTTTATAATTTTTTCCTGCCAAAGCACTTTGAACTTCAATCTGATTTGTATGAAAAGTGTTATATAAATAAAGTTTTTATTGATTGATTGAAGAGTAAATGTTCTCTTGTTGTCTGTAGATGGGTTCACTTATTCACACTTAGAACATTTAATTAATAAAGCATAACCGCCAGTGTAAATAAAAAAAAGGCAAAACATATGTGGAATTAATACATCCCTGTTACCTGGTGTTTCCATCAAATTGCCATTACACTGTATGTATATAACATAGAATACGGTGAAGAGCCAAAACATGAAATCATCTCTACACAATTCTATACTTCAAGCTCTTCATGCTTTACACATTCCTCCTGGAACCAGCACTAAATATTCCTCTGCCAAAGCAGCTCTTCTGTCAGCTCAGTCGAGATAGGACGGTCTTCGATACATTCACACATTGATCCTTGGACACCCAAGACCTTGTCAGTAAGTACTCACCACCGGTGACCAGGAGCTCCTACATACCTTGATGTTTTGGAGATACTCCAACCCAGTCATCTAGCCTTCACAATCTGGCCTTAAAGTTTGACTATTAACAAAAGTTTACTTTAATCGGTTGTGCAGGTTCGTCCTCTTCAACATTCGATGAATCCAACTCTTTCTAACTCAAGATTTCACCCAGGTGCTTGTCCAGTCTCTCACCATCTCAGAACTTGACTACTGCAACTCGCTCCTGGCTGGTCTTCCTATGTGAGCCATCAGGCCCCTGCAGCTGATCCAGAATGCAGCTGCTCAGCTGGTCTTCAATCAACCCAAGTTCTCTCACATCACTGCACTGCTGCGTTCACTTCCTGAAGCTGCTCACATCAGATTCAAAGCCCTGATGCTCACCTACAAAGCAAGAAATGGACCAGATCCTCCCTACCTAATGGCAATGGTCAAGTCTCGAGCCACACCTCGAAACCTTCGAGCTTCCAGTAGAACTGAAGTGTAGTTTGGACTCTAACCTGTCTGTACTAGCTGAGTTACTGATGCTGGTTACAGGAGGAATGTGTAACAACATGTAGTACTTGGAGCTCTTAGAGCCAATCAGATGGTTTTAATGTTTTGTGGTATTAATGTTGTGGCTCATTGGTGTAAGTGACAAATATTAGTCTGCTAACATAAACATAACTCCATGCAAATGCTACATTAAGAAAGCAGAATATAAGAAAACAGTGACAGAGACAGTAAGCTCATGCTTCTCGTGAGTGGAAGAGCATCATTGCACCATGTCTACCTAATGCATCATGATGTAATCAGTGGAAAGAAACATCAGCACTTTGCGTTTCATGTTGCTAAACAGTCAGAAATGTAAGAAGAAAGAGGCGCGACAGAGAGGCATGGTGGGTAACAGGATTACCGTGGAGCGGGGGGATGTGACATTGCTGCTGATGGAATGACTGCCACTAAAGATCTATGGAGAAAGAGCACAATGTATGGGCAGGAAAGGTCAATGGAATGAAAAATGCTGTTGGAATGTGAAAGCTCCTGCAACATCTTTCTGAACAGCACAGATCCAATCCCATTGGTTATGTGGTTCAAATCAAGTGTAACCCTGCTTTCACACTGGCAGCATTATGACAAAGCAGCCGGAAGTCATTCACTTTCAATGAGAGGTGCCAACTTCCGGCTATAATGTATATGTAACTTTATGCAGATTAGGAGCAAAGTGATGTGGCAATAAACACAAACCTATAGGCACCATGCCTAATGCCTGGCATGGGCTAGAGGGGTATAGAGCTCTCCAGCATTGACCTGTGGAGTTCTCTGGAATTATGGTACTCCATTCAATACTTATTTTGAATGAGTTGGGGATGAGTTAGGGTGGTGATAGAAAGCCTTCCCTGGACAGAAACTCTTTTTAATACCCTTGATTCAGAAAAAAACAATGAATGTATCTCAAAAGACATTTACCCTCCTCTAATGGAAGTGAAAACATGTTCTGCACATTTTAAAGCCCAGTTTGAATTTAACACACCTGAAAAAAAAAACATACAATATTTAATGTGCCAAACCTTCTGCACGGGACATGTTGATTTATTTTACTTTTTAAAAAATTAAATTCAGTAAATAACAAACAAGTGTGGATTAAAACTTGTTTTCAATAGAAGATGGGTTCACTTTTTACACTTAGAACATCAGTAAAATACGTAGTTTATCCAGGAGGGGGCACTAACTTTTAAATAAAGTTTAACTTTAAGTCATGTGGCGATTAGCATCAAGCATCAAGCTTTTTCTCCACTACTCTGAAACGTTATACCCTTTTCTGCCCGTTGCCAGTGTGAACACAGGGTAGGAAATGTACAGCAGGGTCGTTTTAAACACAGGTTCTGAAATAGAGGGGTTATAGATCACACATTCAGTAGAAAGGAGGAGGGTTTGGGTGAGCAAATCACACTGCAAAACATTCAAGAAAAAAGCTGAAAACAATCATCATGTGAATGAGCTGAAATGAGTAGCACCAGCGTATCATGTTGAAAACAATGGCATTCAGCATGGTCTATACCAGGGTCTTCAGATCCAGTCCTGGAGAGCTGGGTTATTGGCTAATGCCAGTTTTAACAGGTGAAGTTTAGTTTGAACAGGTCGGTTTAGTGATTTTGGGGTCTTAAGGATAAATACACAATTGGGTCCAGTAGATTTTTGTTATTATGATTTTGAAATGTTTGTTATTTAGTATTTTTATTCATTTTTCCATGTTCAGATTCACTTCAGTTGGTTTTAAAGCTGTATAAAATAATTTCTAAAGCTGTCCTGACAGTAGTACATGATGCAGACAATGCTGCTAATTCCATTTGTAAGCATCCTCTGTGAAAACAACCAATCAGAGTCAGGAGACTGTCTGAAGGAGTGTCACTGCTCTTGCACAAGCTGCCCGCAGCTGGCCTCCAAGGGCTTTGGATGCAGGGCTGGGGGCACAGCGGAGAGGGCAGTGGAGGGACCTGGAAGTTGTATTCATTCAAATTTTCAGCTCCCAACTGCAGCGTTAATATAACCTTTATGATAAAAGCTGTGAAATCGAAATAAGAACTCTACTATAGCCAATTACAATCAATCAACAATCAGATCACAATCAGTAATCAATAAATACAATGTATCGGACACCAACCCTCCAGGACATACAGTATTTTGAAGATCCCCGGTCCAGCCCAGGTTTTCACACTAAAATCCCGGTTCTGCATAGGTCAGTGTACTTTCTGACATGGTTTGTTGTAAGACAGAAACACTAAACGATGCAGAGACCTCCAGAAGAAGAGCTTGAAACCCTCTGTGTTTGATTCTCAGAATGCTTAAGACATGAATGAGCAGAAGTTGATTATGTATGTATGGAAGCTCTGCTGTAACTAAAAACGCATGCTCATAACCGCATTTAGAAACTCAACCCACGCTTATTGGTCGGGAGTCATCAAGCTGGAAGTAAAACAAAGTCAATGTCATTTAAAACAGGTCTGGAAAATAAACATATACATTCAAATTGTTCATTTTTATTAAAAGTTAAAACATGGCATTGTACTCTTACTCTCACCTGCTTGATTTCGCTCTTCAGTTTCCTGATGCCTGTGCGTTCTGTTTTGGTTGCCCCTGTGTGTCCAAGCTCATGAATGGAGATGGCTGGGCTGGTGGCTGTGGACTGAAGTGGACGCACTTACACACAACACAAGAAAAAGTAATGACATGTCAGAGAAGAGAACATTCATTACAGAAAGTGAAGTGAACTTTAAATACATTATGTATGTAATACAAATTTTTTTTTTTTATAATTGATTTCTAGATTTTTGACAATTTTTATCCCCTTCCCAATGTAGTGGTAGCCAATTAGCCCATCCCCTCCGTTAGGCCTCTCCCCATCACTTTGCACTGTCCCTGACTCTAGGAGGGTGCAGGCAAGCACAGGCCTCCTCCGCTGTGTGTGAAGCAGCCACCGCCTCTTTTCGAACCACATCTGATACACCGTCACTGGAGAGCCTACGCGCTCGGAGGAAGGCACACAGGGTTCAATCAGTAGAAGCCTGAGCTAGCGGACATTGCAATGTGAGAGTGATGGGGAGAGTGAGAGCACCATCTACCCGCCCAGAGAGAGCACTGCCAATTTTTGCTCTTTTGGGCCCCGGCTGTTGATGGCAAACAGCATGACCGGGATTCAAACTTACGATCCTCTGATCATAGTGGTAGCGTCTTTGCCCACTGAGCCACTCGGGGCCTTTGTATGTAATATAATTTAACTTCAAGACATAATGCTTTCAATTATAAACATTTACTACAAAATCACTTAACTAGTAAAAAAGGTTTAGAAATAGATGTAATCATTTTATAATGTTCTTAAAATAATCACAGAATGATACACCAAACGATTCACAGACAAAGTGAATAACAATGATAATCTTGTAACAAAGGTACATGTCAATATTTTCTGTATGTTAGATGATAAGAGAACAACTGCTTCTCATAATCTATGTGCTGGAAGTGGGAGCAAAGTCAAATTGTTATGTACATATGACAGAGTTGATGCAGCTCTGAAGGCTAGACTTGTGGGATGCTCTCAGCCAGTATTGGCCATTGCCTAAAGTCTCCAAATTACCAAGATCTCAATCTTAGCATCTATAGGACGTGCTAATACAATCCACCTCTCGACTTAACGCCCTGGAGATTTTCAGATGTGCTGATATATTGTGAAAACACATTCTAAACATTTCTAGCCAAGACTTTTGAGCTCAGAACTGAATAAACAGAGGTGTTGGCTATCTGTTCATTGCATGTTTTAGAAATTGTATGTGGTTTTATTTCTAAAGCTTAACTAATGTGAGGCAACATTTTGTTTTCCTCAGCCACTAACCCTACACTGAATATTCATGAGATGTGAGGTGTGAACACTAGAGGTTAGAGCTCTTTGTTCAGTTTCACATTCCACACATTTCATGGTCGATAATGAAATGTCTGGAATTACCATGTCATTATCATATGAATGACAGATTGCTTCTTTTGGTGGCAAAATATGCGCAGCTGTCTGAGTCGCTCTCACAGATGTGTGTCTGCTTATTTAAGATCCTCTCACAAATATGTAAAAATATATTTCCATTCAAATTATTTATATATTTGAAAAGTAAACTCTTTAAGGTTTCCAGGGTATGTTTAGTTTTGTTTCTGCGATAAAATCATGCAGGAATTTCATTAATATGCTGCCAGCTGGACCGCTGACTCCAGACTTTTAAAGGATGTAAAGGATCTGCTGTTAAAGTCATGGTGTGAGCTATTCTTTTAAATGCTAGCAAAATGAATAAAGCAGCTGACTTACTGCTTCTCTCCACTCCAAACTCTTTCCCACTGAGAATGTGATGCAGCAGATTCTTCATATCAGATGGACTGAGGTTCATCAGCCCCTCTGATGCCTCTTCACCTGATGTAGGAAAGATTAGAGAGAAGGTGATTCATTGTGGCACAGAAAAACCTTGTCAGTAAGAGCACTGGACTTATCTTTACCTGAGCAGTGCAGACTACGGGCCAGCTCAGTAGCCATCACCTGCATGATGAGACCTATCCGCAGACGCAGCATGTCTCCAAACAGTGTCGGCTGAGAGCGCACATACATAGCCAGATACACCATGATTTCCTATGAGTAAAAGAACAAGATATACAGTATATTCATTAAGACAGACAGAAATGAAGATTTTGACAATGTGAATACAAGCATAAATTAAATTTGTGATAATTTCAGTCTCGTAGCTTTACCTGTGTAAGCACTGCAATGCTTATATCCTGGCCACTGGCCTCATAGATCAAACTATTTAGCTCTTCAGGAGGAAGAGGGCTAGAAAAGATACAATCATATTAAAATTGAACAGGGCTCGTAAATATTGAACAGTGGATGTTTCTCATAAACTCTCATGACATGCCCGTGCTATTAAGACTAACTCACGCTGTAATGACTTTTTCCCTTGGCTCTGGAGGAAGACCCACTGTCAGCTGCTTATGATGAGAGATCAGATCCGTGCAGGCCTAAGGATTAAATACACAGATATGGTTATCATACCAGCTTTAAGGATTGAATAGAACTGGCCATAGGAATAAGAATATCTTATTATAGTGTCTCACCTCAGCCAAGACTTCTACCCTCTTTTTCAGAATGCCCGAGATGTAGCGAATGAGCCCCCACTCTTTATTCGCCCCAGCCTTAACGTACAGCTCCCCCAACAAGGAACGCACAGTAGCTCCACATTGACCAGATATATTCACCATCCAGTCTGCACCCCTATCCACCACAACAGGAAAGACACAAGAGAGAGCAATTTATTAAGGTTTAAGTTACATAATGTTACTAATCATTAGGGAAACTTCAAGTAATTACTGAGATATGGGAGCCTACTTCATAGCGTAGAGCACATAGAGGATGTCAGCCTGGTCTTGTAGTGTTGGGCATTCCTTAAGGTGACTGACCAGAGCAGCAAAGTCTGTGTTGCCTTGGGCATCACGGGGCAAATGCAGGTCAACACTAGAAGTCTAGGAGAGCAAAAAATCTAACTCAAACTCACAGATCACGCCTTAAACATTTAATCAATCAGATGATCAAATTTGGGCTCTTCTGAAATACAGAACATATTAAAACCACTGCGTAAGGCATATAAATGATCAGTTTCTCAATGTGGGCTTAAATTTGTGTCTATTAAGAGAATGATCTCAGCTAGTACAGACAGGTTAGAGTCCAGACTGCTCTTCAGTTCAGACACTGTTAGAACTAAACCATCACTAATACCTAGAAAGTGTTACAATAAGTGTTTAAACTAGTGCAGATTAAGTGCTCCACAAAGAGATGTTCTTCATTCTGTGTGTGAAGACTGTGAGGGACCAGTGGGAGTTTGTTCCACCACCTGGGTGCCAGGACAGAAAAGAGTCTTGATGCCAGTCTTCCACGTGTCTTGAAGGACGGCGGGTCAAGCCGAGCCATACTAGAAGCTCGAAGCATTCCAAGGTGCGGCTCGAGACTTGACCATTACCATTATGTAAGGAGGGGCTGCTCCATTTCTTGCTTTGTAGGCAAGCATCAGGGTTTTGAATCTGATGTGAGCAGCTACAGGAAGCCAGTGAAGTGAACACAGCAGTGCAGTGATGTGAGAGGACTTGAGCTGATTGAAGACCAGCCGAGCAGCTGCATTCTGGATCAGCTGCAGGGGCCTGACATTCCCATGTTTTCTTACTCATTTACTTCAACATACCTGAACATGTGACTGTGAAAGATAAAAACTGTGGAAAATAACCGTGGTCAACTTCAAAAACTATGATAATCTAAAATAACTGTGAATGTGATTATATAATAATTGTGACAGTCCTACCACTACACAGCACTGGCCTTGTAATTCTGGCCTTTAGCTCCAAGCAAGTTTTGTTTACCAGACTCTAGACCATGTGGTATAGTATATTTGACTTCAGGTTTGGCTCCTACATAAGACATGTCTTGGGTCCAGGAATAACTTCTGGTCATCATGGTTTGAGTGCTGCTACGTGAAGATGAAGGAATTCTGTTGTATGAAAGTAAACGTGAGGCAATGACCTTCACCTTCAGATAAACCCTGATGCATAATGGGTAATCTAGTATTTAGGTCAAATGCAAATGTGCCAAGATTTTGAGTATTTTGACTTGCCCTCTGTTGGTGTGGAGGGTGGTGTTGAGGGTGTGGGACCTCCAGCAGGTTCAGAGACTTCCTAAGTTTGCTCATGATTGGAGTCACAGGTAGATACATAGAAGCCTCTGAAAAGCAGATGAGACAGGAGAATTATCAGGAGATGTGTAACAACTATTGCAGAAAAAAACTATTCAGTTATGGAAAACCCTGGTTAAATGGTCTTTTTTATATGTCTTCTAAATTAACACATCCTTCACAGAGAACATGTACGGTTTACCTGCTGAATTAAAACAGAAAATCACTAATGCAAAACTTTTTTTAACTTTTTCTGTTGTATGATTTGACCTTTCCCCAATAAGTAACATTCAAATAATGTGCAATAATATTTAGGAAGGTACAATATTGTGACCCTCCTGCCTCTGCCGCATTCCTGGCCCTGGCATGTGTTCCTTCATTATGTCTTGTCACGTCTCATTGTTAGCACCTGAGTCTTGTCTGCTGTTATTATGTTCTCTATAAGAGTCTTCCCAGTGTTTTAGTCATCGTCCGTCACTGTATTGTCTCCATGTAAATTGTATTCTGAGAATGTTTTGTCACCACAGTTCAGTGTATTGTCATGTTTTGCCATAGTGTATTTTCTTAGCTGCAGTATTTCATTAAGTTTGTTGAATAAAGCCTTGTTTGTGGATCCCGATGTCTTCTGACTCTCCTGGTTACAGCCATGCTGACAAATATATTGGCGGGTTAATTTGCCAATTAACTAAAAAACTAAATGATTGTTATCAGTTTCAAATTACAGCATCCACAATGGGAACTGTCCCTGTTCTAGATCCCACAACACCCTCTGCTGGCCACTATACAACTCCCATTAATTGCCACTGATGACCATAATGTGAAATTTAATTGCATTACATTATTTCCATTGAAATACAGTGCCATATGAAAAAAAAATTATATAATATAATGTTCCTCATTATTTAATTCAAAAAGTTAAACGGTCATATTTAATATTCCTTTCGCATAAAGTGACATTTCAATCCTTATTTTTTTAAATGTTGATCAGTTTGGTTTATAGCTCATAAAAATCTGAAATTATATCATATATTAAATATTTCATTGGAAATTTGAAAATTACTATTCAAACAGTATCAACATAAAAAAAATATGTCAGGTTATGTGTAATAAATATAAACCACAGTTTATCTTTCTCAATTAAATTATGAACACAAATGAACTGTATGGTATCAATTATGGCCTAAATCAGTTAATTATTGGTTGTTATATTGGATGCAAAAATTCAATTTCAGTGCATTTGTTATAGTATTTGTATATACATGCAGAGGATACGGTAACTCAACCAAAAAATCAACAGGCTTTTCACACAACTATACAGCTTTATACACAGTAAATATTAACTAACAATAACTATTAACTCTAATAGTGTTGATTTAACACTGGTAGATTTACTGTACTAGATCAACTGAAATCATGCTGTCTTGTAAACAGTCATTTTAATAAGCTCAGCTTAATTAACAGAGGAATCAACTGTGAATACTTTTCATTTAGATGCTATCAAAACATCAAAAATCATGGTGCTAGCTTTTAACATAGACTCTTACTAGGCATGTTGAGGCCCTGAACCTGAGCCATGAGAGTCAGGATGTCTCTGGTTGTGTGTTCAGCACTGAAAACATGGTGCTGCCCCCTCTGGATGGGAGGCAGATGTGCCTTTGTGGCTGTGCTCTGCAGAAGCTGGGTGAAGTACTGATCAAGTACATCTTTTGAATCCTCTACAATAAACAAGAAAATCACCACGAATGAAAAGAAAGAACAAAAATGTAAACAGCCATTAAAACATCTGTGTTAACAGAGTGAAGATGAGTACCACAGGGGGTAAAAGCCTGCTCTGTATCTTCATTGTCTTCATCTTCATCATCGTACTCATCCTCATCTAAAAGGTTCTCATCAGAGTCAATGTCCATGAAGCTGAGTTGGGTGTGAAAAGAGGTGGTCAGAAAAGTGGAGAGGTTTGCCATCTGCACTCTACAAAGCAAAAACATAGTGAAATGTTTTAGATACACCAATGATGTGCCTCTTACTTATAAACATTAGCATCTGAAATCATGAAATGACAAAAAAGTGTGTATTTGCTAATTTTATGACCTTGCTCCACCAAAATATCCATCCTGAAGCTTTCGCAGTGTGGATAGGATGCAAGGGTCAAGGTTTTCACCATCGTCCACTATAATAAAGAAAAGGAGAAATCTTAAAATGTGCAACTTTGAGACATTTTAGATCGCTACTATGTAGACATTAGACCTGTGTATTGTGAAGAACTTGATGATACATACAGGAGGATTGAATACTGTAAGCAAGGTGCTATATTGTGATTGATTTTTTTATTCATCCAATTTTTCCCCCCAAGGTAGTGGTAGCCATCTACCTGGCCCTGGCTATCGATCGCAAGCAGCATGACTAGGATGGTCCAGGGTATGCATTTTTTTCTTTCCTCCCACCCTTCCATGTGATGCTACTAATGTGCAAAAGTAAAAGTGGCAATTTTATCAAGACAAGTTGATATTTGGGGTCAAAACTCAATCAAATGAAATCAGATTGATTGTAAATGTAACTTTTACTAACAGGTCAGTGACTGTAAACACTGCTGCTTAGTTTTTTTAGTTTATTTACTGCAACCTCAACATTTACTGACTTTCTGTTGTGGTTTGCTATTAAATATTTATTACATCTCACATATTGAATTACAGAACAAGTGTTTGTGATGCTGTTGATGACTCACAGACTCAGTCAGTCATAGTGAGCATCACAGCTCTACTCTACAGTTTAGTTGGTAATAAAATGGTTTGTTGTTGGTTTCTGTACTTTATGTTAAGATGTCTGTATAAACTGCTAAGAATCACTTATATGAGAAATTTTTCAATAATTTTGGTCCACCCTAAGCATGACCAGGATTCAAACTCGTGATTCTCTGATCATAGTGTCAGCTCCTTAGTCTACTGAGCCCTTCTGGGCCATATTGTGCATCCTTTCACTAGTTTACATTGGAGTGGAAGAGTGGTCAGGTGTTTAAACACAACACAAAACGAACAACCAAACTTCACATGTAAACAGTATCAGAAAACATAATATTGCGATACTAAAGTATATCACTTTTTTTCTTACACATCTAGTAGACATGGAGGTATATGTAGTGAGATATGATCTGCTTGTTACCTAGCATGCTCTGTGTGATTGGAAAAGTAAGTGTAGGTCTTCCAGTCATCCGCCAACAGGAGGAGAGGTAAGCAAGCTCAGTCCTCAGCATCTCCACAATCATCTGATTATCCAGGGCCAGGTAAAAATGATGCTGGTCAATGAACTGAAATAAATATAGATAAAGATAAAGATAACAGAAAATACAACCACATATACTTTTTTTTAAATAGTTAACAATAAACAATCATTGGAACCTAATAAATGAATGAAAAATAGGTTTCATTTGTTTATGTTCTATTGGAAAGTTAAATTAAATGTAATATTTATGTTTTCAGCCTTACTGGTCAGTTATTTTTTCTCACATACAGTTTTCCTGCATAGATGGGTCAACACATTGAGTAAATGCAATCAGATGTGATTTTCAGTGTATTTCTCACACTAAAATGATCAAATTCATGGTAAATGATATCAGTCCTAAATAAACTATGTGTCCAAATGTGTTTGGACACCCCTTCTAATCAATGCATTCAGCTACTTTTAAGTTGCACCCATTGCTGACACTGATGTACAAATGCATACACAGCTTGTGTAGTCCCTGTAGAGAAGTATAGGACTCTCCGGGGAAAATAAGCATGAACCTACTGGCACCATATCTAATGCCAGGCGTGGACTAGAGAGGTATAAAACCCAAGAGCACTGAGTAGTGAAGCTGTGTACTCTGGAACGATGGTGCTCCATCCAGTATTTTTGGGATGAGCTGGGAAGTCAAGTTGGGGCAGTGATCATCCAACAACCTGAGCTCACTCGCTGAAATCCTCACAGCAAGCTTTCAAAATCTAATACAAAGCCTTCCTTTGATAGTAGAGACAATTACTCTACAAGAAATTACAGCAATATAACTAAATATAAACAGATCTGTGAGTCCTTATTAAGTTCCCAAAGCTTTACACCAGGTATATATTTGATCTGAATATGTCTATGATGTGAAAAAAGACAGAAAAAATCTAGATCAGTCACCTTTAGGCAGATTTATATCATTTCAACCAGATAATAAGGATTTATATCACTTCTAATCTGTAACTTCTATTCTCTTACTTGTGGGGTAAAAGTGTAGGTACGATTTCTGATCTCATAGAACTTAGACGTCCCAAGAACACCAATGTGCCTGTAAGGCCGCCCAGTTAAATTCAGCTTCTTACAGTTTCCTGTGAAAATTCAAAAGCAATTACATTAAAAAAACAATGATTAACAATGTAGCATATGTAATAAAATAGTTATATCATGGTCTTTGCAGGGATGTATAATAATAATAATAATAATAATAATAATAATAATAATAACTAGGGATGTCCCGATCACGTTTTTTCTGTTCCCGATCCGATCCGAGTCAGTAATTTTTTAGTGTCTCACGATACCGAGTCTCAAACCGATACTTCTATTTTCTAGATAAGAACTAGATAATACTAGTATAATAGATAGTACTAGATAATAGTATATCTGTGATCTGAAGAGTTTTAAACATTTAATGCATATTTTAGCGTTTAGTGTATATAGCTGAGCTCATCAGCTGCGCATAAAACACTTAAATGTGAATAAAATGTGTGTTAAAGCGGATAAATACAAACAGACTGAATGAATGACGCTTAAGTTTGGAATTGTTCTGTTCTACCTTAAACAGTGCAGCAGTAACAGTGAGGCGGCTCAAGCTGCCTACAGTAACTGCTGTAGTATTTAAGGTGGAACGGAACAATTACTATAAGAGGTAACAAACGAAGATTTACATACAAAACAGTTCACACATCATAACTGTGGATCTCTGGTCTAATATTAAAGCTAAAATATACTACTTAAGTTATAAAAATAAGCTTATATCTGATATATTTCCATAAAGTACAATAAAATACTTGTTTACAAATGTTAAATGAACACAACTTTGCTTCCTAACGTTACTGCACAGAAACCTCCCATATGATCAGATATCAGACATATTAGTCACGATTAATGAGATAAAATCCAAAAGCCAACGTAGTGATACGCAAACATTCATTCCGCCTCTCGGCCAGCGCTAAAGCCCGCCTCCGTACTCTGATTGGCTGCCACGTTCCCCGAAGCTTACAGTATTCATATCAGAATGGAGGATTTTGCCGCTTGTCACGTTTAACCCGATTCCTATTGGCGGGCTCCAAAAACAGACTATTCAATAATGAAACGTGGACAGAGATTGGAAGCCAAACAGCGCCCACTAGTGTCAAAATCTGATCAGAACAGCAGATACCGATCAAAAATGCCGTGATCGGCCCGATCCCAATCTTTGAGATCGGATCGGGAGATCCCTAATAATAACTAGAAAAGTGCATTTCCTGAAGGAAATGCGGGATATTGAGCATTGCTAACATGGCCCACAAGCTAAGGTATCCCAGTTGTAAGGTGATGCTTTGGTATTTGTGGTGGTTTCTATGGCCCCCAAGGCGGTTGATATGGCACCCAAGGCCGTTGCTATGGCACCCAAGGCCGTTGCTATGGGCCGCAAGGCGGTTGCTATGGCACCCAAGGCGGTTGCTATGGCCCCCAAGGCCGTTGCTATGGGACCCAAGGCCGTTGCTATGGTACCCAAGGCGGTTGCTATGGCACCCAAGGCCGTTGCTATGGCACCCAAGGCCGTTGCTATGGGCCCCAAGGCCGTTGCTATGGCACCCAAGGCCGTTGCTATGGCACCCAAGGCCGTTGCTATGGGTCCCAAGGCCGTTGCTATGGTCCCAAGGCCGTTGCTATGGCTCCCAAGGCGGTTGCTATGGTACCCAAGGCCGTTGCTATGGGCCGCAAGGCGGTTGCTATGGTCCGCAAGGCGGTTGCTATGGCACCCAAGGCCGTTGCTATGGCACCCAAGGCCGTTGCTATGGCACCCAAGGCCGTTGCTATGGGTCCCAAGGCCGTTGCTATGGGTCCCAAGGCGGTTGCTATGGGTCCCAAGGCGGTTGCTATGGGACCCAAGGCGGTTGCTATGGGACCCAAGGCGGTTGCTATGGCACCCAAGGCCGTTGCTATGGGCCGCAAGGCCGTTGCTATGGTCCGCAAGGCCGTTGCTATGGCACCCAAGGCCGTTGCTATGGCACCCAAGGCCGTTGGTATGGCACCCAAGGCCGTTGGTATAGTACCAAGGCCGTTGCTATGGGTCCCAAGGCCGTTGCTATGGGTCCCAAGGCCGTTGCTATGGCACCCAAGACGGTTGCTATGGCACCCAAGACGGTTGCTATGGCACCCAAGGCGGTTGCTATGGCACCCAAGGCCGTTGCTATGGGCCGCAAGGCGGTTGCTATGGCACCCAAGGCCGTTGCTATGGCACCCAAGGCCGTTGCTATGGCACCCAAGACCGTTGCTATGGGTCCCAAGGCCGTTGCTATGGGCCCCAAGGCCGTTGCTATGGGCCCCAAGGCCGTTGCTATGGGCCCCAAGGCCGTTGCTATGGTCCCCAAGGCCGTTGCTATGGGCCACAAGGCGGTTGCTATGGCACCCAAGGCGGTTGCTATGGGACCCAAGGCGGTTGCTATGGGACCCAAGGCGGTTGCTATGGCACCCAAGGCGGTTACTATGGCACCCAAGACGGTTGCTATGGCACCCAAGGCCGTTGCTATGGCACCCAAGGCCGTTGCTATGGGTCCCAAGGCCGTTGCTATGGGACCCAAGGCCGTTGCTATGGG
>BRDA01010133.1:1232-12739 GCA_036984385.1 Crenuchus spilurus
ACACACACACACACACACACACAATACACACACACACACACACACACACACACACACACACACACACACACACACACGCGCAAACACACACACACACCCACCCACACACACACACACACACGCGCTCACACACTCTCTCTCTCTCTCTCTCTCTCTCTCTCTCTCTCTCTCTCTCTCTCTCTCTCTCTCTCTCTCTCTCTCTCTCACACACACACACACACACCTTTGTTTCTGTGAATTGTGGGGACATTACACAGACTTCCATTAATTTCTGGAGACTTACTCAAACCTTTAAACCCTGACCCTAAACTCAAAACATGTCTTCACCATCAGTTTTCATGGTTTAGGTTGCAGGGACCAGTGTGTAGTCCCTGCAAGAACAAAAGGTCCCCACAACGTGGCATAAACCTGGCACAAATAGTAGTATAAGTGAGGACATTCCATTCACTTGGGTAATACTGAGTAAAAATAATTCTAAGCTTAAACCTGATCTTATACAGTAAATATGCCAGTGTTAAATCAACACTATTAAAGTTAAATTAACACTGAGGGTGTCAAAATGGAACACTCTCAGTGTTAATTTAACTCTAATAGTGTTGATTTAACACTGGCAGATTTACTGTGTAAGCTTAGCAACCAACCATTGCTTCTGCTCTTTTAATTAAAAAAGTTTGTATTGAAAAAATGGCACATTTCTTGTGAGGACTAGCAAAATGTCCCCACTTTACAGACCTGACATGCATTTCTAACATTGTGAGGATTTTCAGCCCCCAACAGGGAGAAATACAAGGACACACACACACACTAGTGATCTAAGGGTCAGTGAGCACACTTATCTTGAGCATGCCTTATCCACAGCACCCAGGGAGCAGTTGGGTGTTAGGTGCCTTGCTCCAGGGCACTTCAGTCAAACCACCGACCTGCTCACAAGGCTAGAAAGTCCACAATTGCTCCTTAAAAGTGCATTTTTGTTCATTTGTTATTATCAGCTTGGACAGTAAGTCCCGCATTCAAAATTCAAGTCAAAAGTGTGAACACCAGCTCCTCTGAACCCCAACATACACAGTGCAGCTCTCAGTACAGAGCTCAACAAGCTTTTCTAAACTCAGTCTGTGAGCAGTTATGGCTCTCACACTCCACCCATTATACCACACACACACACACACACACACACACACACACACACACACACACACACACACACACACTGGCCCCTCCTTCCTTCGGCAGCGCTCCAGCTGCTCCTCCGAGAGAAAACTTCTCTCCGCCTGCCTTTCTCTGGCTCCGGCAGCGTACGCACGAGCTGAGCTCTAGTGCGCATGCCCAGACATCGCCACCGCTCACCTCCGAGCAGCCCGCTCCGCTCACTCTAAAGCTGTGCAGAAAGAAAAGAAAAGACTTGAGCTCCCCACCAACCCCTCTCCGCGAGCGCTCCGGTGACGTCAGCGCGGGGTAGAAGTCAGTGTGGAGCCGCTGGAGGGGACACACACAGTTTGGCCAAGTAGTGGTAGTGAGTGGGAGCAGGGACAGTTGGGGACGAGAGGAGACGTTTCCCTTCACTGTGTGTGAGTCTGTGTGAGAGAGGAGCACTGCGAGTTGGCTGCGGAGCTGCTGTTTCGCCCGGAGCTGACGGGGCTTTGCGCCATGGACACAGCTATACCTGGACTCCTGGCTCTGGTCACTTTACTGGCTTCAGCTCGAGGACAAGCGTTCAGAGGTAAGAGCCCTCAGGTCATTTTCTGACAGGCTGTTTACCCCTCTCCTCTCATATGTGACTGAACTTTCTCTCAGAAGTCTCTGCTTTACTTTAAAAGTTACGAAAGCTGCTTTAGTGCTGGTCGCGTTGAGTTTATTGACGTAGCACACGAAGCTGAGGCTATTATTACCGTTAACCGTGTTATTTATGATTTCTGTGTGTATCTCCGCATCTGAGCACTCCTGTTAACCTAAATCTAGTCTGTCCTTCATAGTAACGTTCAGCACATTCATTTCAGACGTCCGGACATCAAAGTTTCGCTCTGAAAAGTTTCTTCAAAGGAAAACAGAGAGTTGTGAAGAGAGTTAGACCATGTAAACGTGCAGTTCTAAAACTCAGAACTAGTGTTCAGGACATTAGACGTTATTCACATTTTCCACCTTAAATGGTGCAGCACTTCTAGCTTCTGTTAGATGTTCACAGTTCAGCTTTAAAAGCGTGTTAACTAGCCGTGGAGAGACTGTTGTTCAAGTCAGACCAATTCTTTGGAGCAAATGAAGCTCAGTTTTAGTGTAGGTATCATTTTCACTCAAATCAAAACAGCTTCTGTCCTGTTGAACAGGACTCTTTTTTAAAACTCAGTAGATATTCTGTATATATACTGTCGTTGTGGAAGATATACTGTATATATGCTGTAGTTGTAGTAGATAAACTGAAGATATACTGTATTTATAGTAGATATGCTGAAGATATACTGTAGTTGTAGTAGATATGCTGAAGATATACTGTAGTTGTAGTAGATATACTGTATATATACTGTATTTATAGTAGATATACTGTATATATACAGTAGTTGTAGTAGATAAACTGAAGATATACTGTATTTATAGTCGAAATGCTGAAGATATACTGTATTTATAGTAGATATGCTGAAGATATACTGTATTTATAGTCGAAATGCTGAAGATATACTGTATTTATTGTAGATATACTGTATAGTTATGTGAACATGTTTTGCTGTATAGTTATGTGAGGATGTTTTGTTGCTGACGTACACTGCTGACAACAGTTAACGGCTGTTGATGGAGTGTGTAAGGACTGTTATATCTAAAGACTGAAAGTAGATTTTATACTGTTTAGTGTTTTGCTTCTTTATAACTTTACTGCTGTTTCTGGATGCTGGAGTGGGCAGCTGATCCCCACTCAGTGTTAGTACAGTGTTAGTGTCAGTAGTACAGGGTTTCTGTGGATGAGCTCTAATCGCTTGCAAGCCTAATCTTATCAAACCAAGCCCTTACTGCTCATACAGAGCTGTGATCTATCTTTACCCTCCTGTTACAAACACGTCTGTCTGTTATGGTAGCTGCTGTATTTAGTCTAAAGAAAGAAAGTGATTTAGAAAGTTGAAAATAGGTTTAGACGTTTGAAAAGACTGCTTTGATTTTCTAACAGAGACTATTAGTCACACTACAGTCAGTGACTGTATTTCACAATAATACAATGACTATGCTGTTGGACGGGGAAATTATTTGACTGTTATTTGTGTTAGTCATTAAATTCTTATGTGAACTATGTATGTTCTTTTGACAAATATATTCTGATGTGTATATGGAGATATAAAAAACATGGCAATGAGTTAGACAGCATTTGATGTCTTTCTAACATCATCAGGCTTTAAGCTTTATGTGCTGTTTTGTTTGTTTTATTTTTTTATATATAGATGGTAAGATAGGATGGGGTGGATAAGCTCACAGTGTTCATCTCCAGCTCTGTAGCTACTTACTGTAAAGCTTTTAACTCTAAAACTCTTTGAGTGACTGTAGGAAGGATGCTGACATTAACAGGCTGTCAGGGAATCAAGGCTCAAACACTTCATTTTCTGTCCTTACCGTGAAAGAATCTCTTTTTTGGGGTAATATCTAAATACCCACTTTAGTCAGAACAAACTTTTCCCCTTAATCAGCAATAAAGATCCTTTGTGGTTTCTATTTTAGGCAAATTCTTTGCATGTCTTAGGCTGCTGGAGATATCAGCTGTCTGCTTTGTAGTTTTCTTGTAAAAAAAAAGCCAGACTTGCTCTTCATTCTTCTTTGATGTAGTGACCAAAGCAGCCTGCTGGTGGCACCATCGTACATGCAGACTTCCAACGGTCCGGCTTTGAAAGCCCTTCTTCTAACTTTGGCACCCAACATTTTATTAACAAACAGGATAAGGATGTTTTCAGACCTTTTTTTGTTTACAGTTAAGGCTGTTCTTCTTCTAGGTTAAGAAGGAATAAGCTCTCAGACTTAATATCTTAGACTGTGATTTACAGTGGTGCATACCTGATTAATATAAGCTTATGGGATATAATTAACTGCAGCCAGGTCTGTACAGTTCTGAAGGTGAATGATCTTTTTACAGCGTACACATCTGGTTTTATGTTGACTAATATCATATTCACATCCTTAGAACTACTGACCCTGAAGCATGAAGAGCATTACTTTGTTTTTCTGACCTGTGACGTGACAGGATATCCTCTCTGATTCTCCCAGATGTGTCATGTTTCACAGTCTTTTCCTTAGATTCACTGCCATACTTGCTATTCTATCCACACTGCAGGCATGGCACATATTGTGTTTGAGGCCCATTGTTCACCGCAGGCTCCACTGTTAATGTAGAACATTTACACACATGAAGACTGGGCTCTGAATGCTGTGATTTTCTGAGATAATTGGCTTCAAACCTCCAGAGTCATAGAGGGCTGTTAAAATAAAATCAGCTGTATGTTTGATGATAAAATTAAAAGTTTATCTAAGAAATACAGTGGAACCTCATTTTTCATCACGAAACTGTTCTAAAGTGCCTGATGATAACCGAAAGAAACGATAACTAAAGCAATATTTGCCATCAGAAATCATGTAAATCCAATTAATTTGTTTCAGATGCTCCAAAATATTAACAAAAAATAAAGTTTATATAGAATAAATAGTTTTACATACAAAAAACAAACCAAAATAAATAAAAAAGACCAATGAAATGGATAAATAAACATTTAACATCACTCTTACAGGTTTACAGTCTGTTTTAGAGGGTGCCGGTATGATACAGCCCCAGCTTTTGTTTTGTACACCTGTTCTCGGAGTTCTCAACCACTATTTGTTTTTACACCCATTTTCAGGCGGTAGTGCTGCGTGCCATAACTTTAGTGTGATGTGTTTTATTTTGTTTTGAACATTATCAATGAGAAACAATGAGAAACAAAGCCAGAAAAAACAACCAGAAGCAAAGAAAGAGAAACAATGAGAAACAAAGCCAGAGAAACAACGAGAAACAAAGCCAGAGAAACAACGAGAAACAAAACCTGAGAAACAATGAGAAACAAAGCCAGAGAAACGAGAAACAAAGCCTGAGAAACAATGAGAAACAAAGCCTGAGAAACAACAAGAAACAAAGCCAGAGAAACAACGAGAAACAAAGCCTGAGAAACAATGAGAAACAAAGCCAGAGAAACCACGAGAAACAAAGCCAGAGAAACAACAAGAAACAAAGCCAGAGAAACAATGTGAAACAAAGCCTGAGAAACAATGAGAAACAACAAGAAACAGCCAGAGAAACAACGAGAAACAAAGCCAGAGAAAAAACGAGAAACAAAGCCAGAGAAACAATGAGACACAAACCCAGAGAAACAATGAGAAACAAAGCCAGAGAAACGAGTAACAAAGCCAGAGAAACAACGAGAAACAAAGCCTGAGAAACAATGAGAAACAAAGCCAGAGAAACCACGAGAAACAAAGCCAGAGAAACAACGACAAACAAAGCCTGAGAAACAATGAGAAACAAAGCCAGAGAAACCACGAGAAACAAAGCCAGAGAAACCAAGAGAAATAACAAGAAACAAAGCCAGAGAAACAACAAGAAACAAAGCCAGAGAAACAACGTGAAACAAAGCCTGAGAAACAATGAGAAACAAAGCCAGAGAAACCACAAGAAACAACAAGAAACAGCCAGAGAAACAAAGCCAGAGAAAAAACGAGAAACAAAGCCAGAGAAACAATGAGAAACAAAGCCAGAGAAACAACGAGAAACAAAGCCAGAATGAACAACAAACGCGTGGGCAAAATTAGCTATGAGTCACGTGGGCACTCTGATGAAAACCAGGTGGATAAACAATTACTAGGACAGAATTTCCCTGAAAAAGTCAAGGATAATCGAATTGTTCAATAACCAGGGCAAACAATAACTGAGATTCCACTGTATCTGATATTTTAAATGCAGAATTTTGCAGTCTTGTGTTATCAGTTGGTCTCAGGTTTCCTGTTTAAAAAAAACCCACCGTCTCTCAGCAGCTGTCAGCATGCTTTAATTGTACCATATAATGCTCTGAGTTGATCTTTTCGACTCAATGGAGAATGAAATTGGATCTCTCATATATGCGAGTCAGCCAGATTATAACAACTAAAGTAATAACATTGTTAAACGTAGTATTAACTGAGAATATTGATATTGCGCTCTCTTCACTTTTTAAGAGCTGCTTCATTCCTTGCTTAGTAGCAGAAGAACAGGCTGTGGCTGTATTACTGTACTTTGTACATGTAATGGAGCTGACCTGCCAGACTGCTGTGAGCATTTTTAGCATCCTATTGCAACATTCCATTGAGCTGGCATGTGTAGTGACTGACCTCTGTAAACACCTCTGTTTGAGTGCACAACCTCCTCACACCTGCATATCAGGATCTTTTGGGCTATTTTAAGCTAATCAGTATTGTTTCTTACTTATTCATTTTTATAACTTCATAACTTACATTTAGTTACATTGTAGTTACTGAATAATTAACTGTAGTTATAGAGCAGTAGTGGATAAAAGGCCTTAAGATGCACAATACTTCTTAAAATGTTGGGGTCACCCATTATTTTTCACAACAATGCATGTTTTCAGGAGAAATCTTTTTTTCTAACCATTTCCAGACTATGACAAAATCCACAAAAGTTTAATACACTGTCTATGATAGAAGGGTGAGGAAGGACAGTGTCACTGCATTTTAGTTCAGTTTTAGTGTCTCCCACAAGTTACTGAAAGTGAGTTTTTAGGCATATTACAACTGTTTACCACTGTTTGTCTCCACTGGAAGTTTAGTAATATTTTATGCAAGGAATCATGGGATAAAGGAATTTTGTGGTTATATGCTTTGATCAAGTATTAGTGCTATTTCACTAATGTTGAACAAGATAGACTGATATCTCTTATTTTTGTGATAAATAGTGTTTATTGTGATTGTTTATGAATTAATAGCTCTTGGTCAGGTGTTAAATAGCGCAATGGTGTTGTTTATGGACTAATATCTGTTATTATTATTATTATTATTAATTATTTTATATATATATGTATATATATATATATATATATATATATATATATATATATATATATATATATATATATATATACATATATATACACACACACATATATATATTATGGTGTTTAATAATGAATTAAGGTTGTTAATGCTGCGATATCTCCTGTTCTAGTGATTAATAGTGTTTATTGAGGCTGTTTATGGACTAATATCTCATATTCTAGTGATTAATAGTGAATTGAGGTTGTTAATACATCGGTATCTCCTATTGATTAATAGTATTTATCGAGGTTGTTTTTATGGACTCATATCTCCTACTCTAATGTATTCATGACATTTTCTTCTGAAATAAAGTATGTGTTGTCATTGAACATTCTGGGTACTGAACAGTAGAGTATATCTAAACTGTAAACCTAAAACCAGTGGCTCATGATTCATGATGTTTTCCACAATTACTTTTATTTAGATGGGAGTAACACTAAATATATTTTTTTATTCATTTGCAACCACTAGACACATTTGAATAATGTAAATTCAAAGTGCCATTTTTTGTATGGTTAGACTTAAAGCAGCATTTAGAAAAGCAGCATTTGGCAAACAACATCCCAACATTATAAATAAACAATCTTTTCTTTCATATTTTGAGAATGCAAAAAAGGATGCATACCCATAAACACACACATGCTTTTCTAACTGGCTTTCTATAGCAGTCACGGGAGGCCAAGGAAAGAGTGGTGCCCCAGAGTGGTTGGGTAGAGCTGTGCAGAGATCCCAGTTACCCATCAGGACTGTGACTTTGTGAAAGATGCTGAGTAAACATGGCCTCTCTAATTAAAGTGGGCCTTGCCCTCGAGTGGGCCAAAGCGAGCATAAAAGCTAATGAATCAGCCGCTTGCCCTATTTGAGGCCTGCTGAGCTGCGCCGGACAGCCAGGTGGTCTGTTTGCACCGCGTGTGCAATACCACCACGCTTCATAAATGACCGCAAATAAACCAACACAGAGACGATTAAGCACCCATAATAGGATAGCCACTGCCATGCCGTTATGCAGTTATGCTGTTGTGCTGTTTACATGAGTGGAGAATCCTTTGTAGGTGACTGTGTCAGTCCAAGATTGCTTGAAAAATGCTGCTAATTAATCCACAATGGACCAACGTTAGCCCAATTGGATGCTGCTTCCTTACTGATCTGAATAAGCCTGGGTCATCAAAGTGAGGAGCGCTTCTGTTTGTGGCGCTGATGTCTTATTTTCGCTGAGGTGGATCCAGGTGACACATGCTGAGCAGGTGGCTGAGTGCCCCTGCAACCCCCTCTCTCTCCTTTTAGTGTTCCTGTCCGTGCATCACCACAGGCGAATATCTCCATTAGTGTCAGCCTGGGTCTGTACAGCATTGAACAGTTTACTGTGGCCCTCCACTGAGTCATTAACAGTTTGGAGGCCTACTTTAATTCGTTCAGTGTTTGCCCGACCTAATTGTGACCAGAACCCATTGTTGTTTGAAAGGAAGCTGTAAAAGGGGCCCTCGCTGTCACACTTAGGCACAGATTTTGGACAGGAAATTGGCTTGCCTCAGCACAACCAGTCCTGCTCAGCGCTAAGGCTAAAAAAAACAACGCACTAGAACAATGCTCGCTTCTGTGTGCAGTCGGCCTGTAGCCGCCAGAGAAGAGCCCCCCAATCCTGTCCTGTGTGTGTTCCTTGCTCACATCCAGTGACGTTTTTTAATTGTTGCCAAGCATCAGTGCCCAGCATTAATCCCTGAGATTTATTTATGTCTCCACTAAATGGAGGAGGTGTAAATATTTGATGGTGAACGCAAGAACCATGGTGTGCCAAATTGTTTTTTTAATGACGTTCTAATTATTTCCTCAGACATATTTTTTTTTCGCCCATGCCGGTGGTATTTTGTTGCAAATGAAGCAGAGGAGACCTTTTCTTGAATGCTTCTTTATTAGTCATTTTAATTGGAGACACTGTTGGGCTGGGAGGGGTGCAGTGTGGACATGGTTGTGGTCTTTAGCTGAGCCATGATTAACTGCTTCATGTTTACAGATGAAATTGACGGTTTAGTGTTGCCATTCAAACTTCACACCATCCAATTAACACAAGTCTGTTATCCCTTTCAGTGAGACTTGTTTAGAAAGCTATGGGAGATGCAGAGTGTCCCTCTGAACTCCCTCTGTTAGTTCACACTCTTATGGAAGTCCCCTGGTGCTCATGTTCAAAACGAGAGGGCTCATTTAAATGCAGTAATAATCCCATCAATGTCCTATTGAGTGGTGATGTTGAACGTGTCTTCTTACTGTACTTATGTACCCTGAATGGTGGGAACAGGAGAATGGGACCAGCTGGAAAGACCAGCAGGATCCAAAATGGAGACCTTTTCCAGACAGATAAGGGCATATCTTGTTTTGGAGCCTCCAGCTGTTTCAGGTATAACCTCCTTATTTGGGAGGTGCTGATAAGGATGCTCTGGATTGATGTGGATAATTACTGTTTCTCTATCTATGCTAATTCCAATACAGATAATGATGCTTTGGGTGTATTTGTTTAAACAGACTCTAGAAGATCATATTAATCATTCATATTATAAGAATCAGCAAGTCCCTCTCACTCATACCTACGTATGTAACATACATATTATTTTTACTGAAGAAGTGGGTTACATGCACTTAATAATACAAATACAGGGCAGCCGTGGGCTTGTGTGGTTACTACCCTTGTGACCAGAAGGTTATTGGTTCGATCCCCTATCCAAAATGACCCAACTGAAGTGCCCTTGATCAAGGCAGATAACTCCTAACTTCTTCCCGGGCGCCTTGGATAAAACTGCACACCACTCTGGGTAAGTTTGCTCACTAGTGTGTATGTGTAGTGTGATGAGTTGAGGGGGGGTCAGATTTCTCTGTGTGAAAGTACATTGGTCAGTGTGTCTATTTCACTTTCACTTATTCCAATCATAATCAGATTACTTCAGTCATCTGATCATCCAGCTGATCATGTTGGATGGTACTCTGATTCCTTAGATTACAGTAATGTCTAGAAATCTGTTAAGTAATCCAATAAAAAGCTGAATTTTAGTTCAGTAATCTGATTACCGTATTTTCTGGACTATAAGTCGCGTTTTTTTTCATAGTTTGGCCGGGGGTGCGACTTATACTCTGCAGCGACTTATGTGTGAAATTATTACCGTAATACATTATTACCGGTATATCATTTTACATGTTATTTTCACACTAAACCGCAAGAGGGCGCTCTAGACCCGTGTTGTAACTGATGTGTCTGATGTAAGCGACGTAGAAGAAGAAGCGCCACATCTTCCAATGATCTATATAGATCATTGGCATCTTCTACCTCCGGAGTTAGTGGAGTTGTTTAAAAGTGACACCGAGGATGAAGATTTCATTGGATTTTAGTTATTTGGAGTTACACGCATGGTTTAGTAAACTTTTTAGCATATTATATATGCTATGGTTTTCTGAATAAATCTTAATATGTTATGTTAACATACCAGGCACGTTCTCAGTTGTGTCAGTAACATAAGCAAACTGTTCAATTATTCAGCCTGTTGTTGCCTCTATTCTATTTTTATTTTAAATTACTTTTCAAAATGGCATGTCTGTGCTTGGTGTTAAGACTTTATGAAATACATTTCCTCCAAAAATGCGACTTATACTCCAGTGCGACTTATATATGTTTTTTTATTCTTTATTATGCATTTTATGGCTGGTGCGACTTATACTTCGGAGCGACTTATAGTCCGGAAAATACGGTACTAATTTCTTACTCTTTCGAATTTCTCGTCTGCACATGTGTGAAAACAGACAATGATGCGATAAGCAGTGTTTAAAACAGCATCTACGAGATGTCAACAAAACACTAGTGGAGCGACGCTGATGATGTATGTTCGTATTTCCGGGTAAAATCAATATTAAAATAAAGAGCTACAGCATGAATTCTGGGTTTTTACTTGATGTTTATTTCACGTCTTCTTCTGCAAGTTTATTGACTGGTTGTAAAGCAAACAATCCAGTTTCTGCCTCACTGATATAGACATGGAGTTTCCCATTATCTGATGCCTCAGTGTATGTAAACACGATCGGATTACAGACAAAATCAGATTTTCTGCAGTTATCAGATTATGAAGTGCATATAAACACACGGAATGATTTATAGTAGTTACAGAATAATTAGTTCTAACATTGACAACTGAATAATCAGCCTTTAATTTAAGAGGTTAAATAGGCTCTCCAGCTATGACAAGAAAACATGACATCCTCTCGTCCCTTTAACTCAAAATGTTCCCAGGATTGCCTTGTGTCCATCCACACAGACAAATGTATTCAGAGGACGTGCTGTGCAAAGCTCAGTTCAATCAGCTGTGGGCCTCCACATTGCTCCCACTGTTCCTCTCTTCCCTTACCACACTTAATTATTTTTCCACCATAACTTTAGGCGGCACTGCACACCA
>BRDA01010133.1:12839-38054 GCA_036984385.1 Crenuchus spilurus
GTTTATTGAGGTTGTTTATGGACTAATATCTCCTATTCTAGTGATTAATAGTGTTTATTGAGGTTGTTTATGGACTAATATCTATTATTCTAGTGTGTGCATGACATACAGTACATGATTCGTCCCATGGTGCCTTGTAAAATTTAAGTACTAAATGTCTGGCTAAGAGTAAACAGTTGTACTAAAGCCTATAAACTCAGCAACTTATAGGAGACACCCAAACATGACTAAAAAGCAGTGACACTGTCCTACCTCATCCTAGCACAAAAGACTGAGTATCTGGAGCAGCAACATTGGTGGATTTTATCAGTTTTGAAAAAGAATTTTCTTCTGAAATAAATGTATGTGTTGTCATGGAAAATTCTGTGTGACTCCAAACTTTTGAGTGTAAGTGTATATCTCAGTGTATGTGTGTGTACTTCTGTTTCTGTTGAGCAGATAAGACGAGGCTATTTCTGTGCTTTCTTCTCCAGCCTGCATGACCACTTCAACTAAATTTAGATGCAATTGAATTAAACTGTCCAATTACGGTGTGTTTGAGGTGACGAGGCAGCTCAGGACTGCCTGTCACTTTTGCACTGTCCCAGTGGTGTTGACTTTGGCAGCCAACCACAGTGTATCACCGCCAAGAGGCGGGGATGTATTGATGTGCCACCAGGCCCCACAGCCACACTTTCTGTGTCACAGCAAATCACATAAATGCAACAGAATGCTGGACATACTTAGTATACTACAATGCCCGATCCAAAACACACAGAGATAATGTCTCACTGCAAGTAGAATGACAGAACACACAAAGAGTAGTTGGCTGACTTATGAGAATTTGCTCTGGTTATTATACAGTTTGGTTATCATTGACTTTTTTCAGGGAAATTTTGTCCCAGTTATTGTTCATCTGCCTGAGTGCCATCTACACTCTAAAACAGAGCGTAAACCCATAAGAGTGATGTTAAATGTTCATTTATCCATTTCATTTGTCCATTATCACACCCACTTAATCCTTATCAGGGTCAAAGTTAGTCCCCTACCCCCTCAGGGCATTACACTATACAACTAAGCCCAGGACAGGGTGCCAGTCGCCAGTCCATCGCTGGGTGACACACACACACACACACACACACACACACATACCTACGGTGTATTGGGTAATTTTAGATTACCCAATTCACCTGACCTCCATGTTTTTGGACAATGGGAGGAAACCCACTCAGACACGGGGAGAACATGGAAACTCCATTCAGATGGGGACTCGAACCCAAGATAACTATAGTTATTCTACATAAAATGTATTTTTGTTAATATTTTGGAGTGTCTGCAACAGATTAATAGGATTTACATTCATGTGGGAAATATTGCTTCTGTTATCATTCGTTTTGAGTGTCATCAGGCACTTTAGAACAGATTAATGATGAAAACCAAGGTTCCACTGTACATTCATAAATACATTCAGTAATTCACTGAATCTAGAGCTGCATTGGTAAGGGAAGACCTCAAGGTAATATAACATTCTAGCAAATTCATTCATATACTTTAAGTTGTACTCTCTGCTACACAGATATGCAAATACACACAGCTTGTCTAGTCCCTTTAGAGACGTATTGCCAATAGAATAGAGCTACAGCATCTGGAGCAGATACACATGAACCTATTGGCACCATGTTTAATGCGAGGTGAGGGCTAGAGGGGTATAAGGCCCCCCCAGCATTGAGCTGTGGAGCAGTGGAGCTGTGTTCTTTTGAATGATACAGGGTAAGTCTGGGATGAAGTGGCGTGGTGATGATCCAGCATGCTGATCTTACTAACGCTCTTGTCACTGAATTCAGTTGAAAACCCTTAACGCCTGAATTTATGTAGCTGTATATGGAAAAATGTTTCATGTGTGTTTTTGCCTTTAAGTAGATGGTAAATATTGTTGAGATTATTAATTTCACTTTTGCATAAAAAATGATTAGAAATTTTGGTATATTGCAAATTTGCTACAGCAGGCATAATGGTCCATACTAAGATAACAATAACAGAGTAATACAACAGTGAAAAAACTATGTTTTATTTATTCACCCAATAGCAGGCATTCAATAATAAATATTACCACCAACACCAATTATTGTCACCAACACAATACACACAAATACTAAAACTGGAAATAAGTCCGCCACTTTGCGATCCCACTAGAAACAAGTGCTTGTCAAAGGTTCCTAGGTCCGTAGCGAATATGCACTAACAGGCATTGGGGGAATGCAGGCGCTTTCTTGGCTGGTTGATTGAATCAAACGGTTAGTTGCATATTTGCAACAACAGGTGTTAAGGGGTTAAAATCCTCACAGCAATGTTTTAATATGTAACAGAAAGCCTTCTTTGTACAGTAAAGACAGCTACTCCAGCATAAACAGGATAAACTCTTTTTAAATGCCATTGATTTGGGAAGAAACCATGATTCAGCAGGTGTCCTAATACTTTTGTGCATATAGTATATTTGCCATATTGTTATTGTTATTGAGCTTCACACCTGTTGTGTAATACTCCTATATACATTTGAACTTTAAATCTACATGATATGGGCTAATGACATAAAAAAATACATTCCAATGAATCAGCCACTCAAATTGCATACAAATTATTTTACAGGACCTCCTTTGCTGCATCAAATTCTGCTCAAGTAGTGCTTTAGTCAGAGAATGAGAATAATGAGAATGAGAATACAGAATAAGCCCTAAGAGAATTTTATATCTCCATCTTCTTCTCCATCACTTCTTCCCTCAAGAGACTTTCCGTTTGATATTAAAGAGACACTAGGCGGATGCGCTATTCAGTTTCAAGCCGTGCACTGTCTGTCTGTACAGCAGCGAAGCTTCAGCCGCCCACACGGCTGAATGGAGCGGGCCGGCATGTTTACGTGCCCCTCGTGGAGATGTAATCATGCAAGGCGCTATCTTAACCTCAGGAACTGAGAGAGATGCCGGCAGGATCTCAGAGCAAACACAGCGGGCCACCTCCAATACCAGCCTGTGTCCTCTGATAACTCCATGTGGGATTTACTGTGGAGCCGCAGTCCTGAGTGATTATAAAATTATACCAACTAAAGCTGTTGGGAAGAGGGTCTTCCTCATGTGGAATAAAATGTTTCAGGCCTCATAGCATTCTCTGACCATCTATATGATTTTATAAAGACACTTTGAAACATTCAGTTGAATGATGAATTTGACTTCACCAGCACTTCTGGAATTATTCAGATTTATTTAAAAAAATACATTGAATATGCAAATGTGACTAAAAGTTGTTTTTGTGTTTATAAAGTAGCCTCAGAATATAATTATGGCACAAATGATATATTGTTTACTCTTTCAAATCAAGCTCTCAGTATATGTTGTGTGGAAAGGGATGAATGAATGTAAGAGGGGTAACATCTTCTGTTATGAGCTATGGTGTCGGACTATAAGGAAGTGATGGACTGAGAAATGGGACTGAATTAAGTTAGATTTTCAGTTCTACACTGATACCAAGTGTAGTATCACCATTCTCAATATCAAATCAATACTCTGTTTATAAATTAAAAACAGTCATCATTGTCTTTAATGTCAAATGTTTATTTGATAGAAAAAAGACATATGTAACCCTGCCTGGGAAAACCCAGCCAAAGTCATTTTTTGTCAAATATGATTTATATTCAGAAAGAGTTCTTTTAAAAGAATCCTCACACAAAGTTTCAGCTGATTATATCTTATACTTTCAGAGATACAGCATACTGAGCTTGTGTATCTCTGAGGTAGAAGTAGTTCTACTTCAGGATTTGAGGGGTCACGGAAACCCGTTTTTTAGGTAAATGTTTTGGGTTTAAGTATTTTTTTTTAATAAAAACGTACTATGATAAATATTTGAGACTATTACAGTTCATTTAAAGTAATAAAACCAAATGGCTTATTTTTGTTGCAAATGTGTTTGATAAGCTGAACAACACATTATCTCAATACCCAGCGACTTTGGTTTCACATATTTCTACATTTGTACAGGTTAATGTCTGTTCTTTCTTTTTCAACTTTCATCTCTGTAATCCAGCCACACCTCTTCACTTGTCAACAAAATTCAACCAAATACAGCTAACTACTGTACAACTATCTAACTAAGTACTTACTCTACACTGAAGTATGTTGGAATAGGGAGCTAGTGGGATTTTGTAGGGTATAGGATTGGAAAGCAATAGGATCTTTCTCGTAAACTTCAGTTAACTAACTATAAATGATTTTAAATGTCCTACACTCACATGGATTAAGGTTTCTTTCCATGGTGAAAGTGTTCTTCAGATTGTTGAGGAATGTTTTATACAGAAACTTTTTATATAGCCCCAAAAAGGGTTCTGCTGTAGTTACGATGTCAAGTTTGTAATAACCGAGGAACCTTTTTTGGTACTATACAGAACTATTTTCAAAGGGCATGTATAAAGAACCATTCATATATACAGCACTGTGTATACAACCTGTTCATTATGGAAATAACCTTTTGGGTTCTATGTGTGTTTGTGGTCCTGTTTAGAACCTAAATTACTAAAGAACTCTTGAAGAACCATGTCCTTTAAGAGTGTATATGTGACAATATTATAGCAGCAAGTAACTAATTTTATAGCAGACACATAGTGGAATAAAGGTGTCTTGAGCAGAGAATGAAGTCACACACCCTCAGTGTGTGTTGATCTCTGCTCTTTGTTTTCTTAGCCGATCCAGCTGCATGTGCATGTTAGTCCTGCACTGTGGAAACACTGGCCCTTCCCTCATTTTTGGGCTTCGCAACATTGTGCTGAGAACACGAATGGAAGGTGGGAGGCGTGGCTAAAGGGAAGGGCATGGCTGAATACAAAGCATTTGTTTTGGTCCAGATGTTAATGCGACATCTAGTGGCAGAAAGGATCATATGTAAAATCTTGACCATTTCAGTGGTTTGGAAGTGTCTCCTTAAGAGTCATTGATAATATTGAGTTTGTACACATTGTGTCTAGAAGACTACATATACAGTGCTTTATAGATGTAAGATTATGCCCCTTTCAGTTGGTTTGATGCAGTTTTACCCACTGTGCTATCATGCAGCCCAATGTTAAAGTTCTGTCCACAGTAATATGGTGTATAAAGGTGTTCGCAGAAGAGTGTAGTGGGTTATGAGAATTTAATACCACCCAAGTGAGAGTGAGAACGAGAAACAGTATGCATGAGAGAGAGACAGAATGTGTGTATGATCCCTTTGTGTCAGCTCTCTGTGTCTACACGCTATGTATTTTCACTCGGTGGATTTAATGGCATCATGCAGGTCGCAGCAAATTGATTCGATCAGAGCGTCATAGCAGTGCTGGGAGGCTGAGACAGATAAAAAAAAATGCTGCTGCTGCCGTGCTCATTTCAGAGGCTTTACCCTCCACATGCACAGACACGCTTCAAATGCCAACCATCTAGACAGAATGGAGAATCATAGTGTTTTTCTGCTTGGAAAAACCTGGAATGCACTCAGAGAGTAAAAGGTGGTCGTTCAGAGGATGCTGTGATATGATAATGAGTTCTTTTTTGTTTCAGGAATATCTGATTATCCTGTGTTGCCTCTGTTAGCCTTAGTGTACACTTCAGTTCCTCTGTCTTGTATAAAAACTTTCTACATCCCTGTAACTTCTAGCACAGGTTATCCATTTGAACTGCAGTAGGATTTAAGTGTGAAGTGTGATAATCAGTATAATTCATTCAATAACATTATTCAGCAGGATTACATGAGAATTATGAAGCCACTTCCATGAGAACATCTGCAGCTTATTGAGCCTGTTCAACAAATGTGTTCAGCAACTTTATTGACCCTTCAAAATGTTCTAATGTTGCATATTACCAGTTACCAGTGATTTACCTCAAAACTAAAGCTCTGTTGGTGAAATGGAAGTGTATTTGCGTTTTGACCATTATATACTTTAATCAGTATGTGATAATGGGGCAGTCTTGGCCTGATAGTTAAGGATCTGGTCTTGTGACTGGAGGTCCCTGGTTCGATTCATTCGTTCATGTGTGTGTTTCGCTGCATGGATAGGTAAAATGCGGAGGTCAAATTTCCCCACTGTGGGACTAATAAAGCATTATAAAATATAAATAATAAAAATAATCAGTAGAGCATTTGCATTCTTAAGTTTCTTAAAGCCAAAATTTGAGTGTTTTGTATTTCTAACCATGCATACTCCTGAACGTTATTTAGGGTGTTTTCGTTTGCATTGTAGGACTGAAGACTAAATCTAAAGCATATTCCCCCACATCCTCACACTTGATCATTTGATCCTCCTTACCATTTAAGTATCAAGTTGATTTACATGTAGAGGTGATATGTGAAATTGCTGTTCCCGTGAAACTTGGTACACTTGTACAGTCTGGGGATGTGAGCATTTTCAGTAATGAAGCCATCACATAAACAGCTTGTGGTGGACGTGGCAGCTAATTACAGTGATACCATATACACCGTCAAACTGCTCAGGTGGATAGTTACTGGTGAATTCAGTGACATTGTGAGAAGGATGCTGAGATCTGAGAAGACACAGAATGTAATGTTATGTAATCTTTCATTTATAGTCACTCTCTGGGGCTGGAATTGTCATATTAGTGTCCAGAGGAAACATTTTTTCTGGTTAAAACATCACAGTGCAGCCTTAGCTTCTGTTGTGGTAACAGTGCTGCACTCTGCCTGAGAGATAAGTAAATATATACTTTCCTAACAGTTTAGGAAGCGGTGTATCATGCTATCCATAGGGGTAGACATGACCTTTTCATGTGTGGTTCAGCTGATATGATGTAATACAATAATTAAACTCCAAACTGTACGAGTGTGGCACGTTTCATGCACAAACACATCACCTGGGCTATAAGAGAAATTCACATTGCTTCTGTGATCCAGGACAAGTATTGTTGTAGACAGTTTCTTAGAAAGATTTGAATTAGAAAACATGTAATTGAGAGAGAACAGAACTAGGGACTTACTGAAATGAAAGTTTTTGGCCGAAACTGAAGGTATGTCAGGAATGAATATCTGTATTTTAATAAGTTTGACATCATTAGCTTGAATAACATGAGTTGGTTTATTGTCAATAACAATAACATTGATTATTCTTTTATATTTGTATATAAAACAAGGTAAGTGATATGTGAATGTGTATGAAGATGCATGTATGTTACATTATTACTAATATTTAATAAAGTGATGAAAATGTCTAAAATAAATTATGTAAGCCACATTGATGTTTTGTGTATTTAATGTGATTGTCATTGTCTACAGGCACTGAAACACTTCACATTTCTTCTGGTAATTGTGAGACAATCCCTAACACTGCAGCCATCAGAGTAAACACAATCAATACAAGCTAACACAAACACAAAGCTAAGCGGCTGTATTCTGGTTTCATCATAACAGGGGTAGTTTAGTAAAGATTGTGCTTGTGGTTTGTTGTCTTCTTCCATTTCACCACCAAACTGTAACTGTGCTGGTGAACATCATTGTTCAGTATCAATTATTCAGTCACTTATTTGACCGAACACTGAAAGTGTTTGTTTTTCTTCATATTCAGCTGAATAATTTTGGGTGCAGAATAATTGGTGCCAAAAAACAAACAATAAAAAAATATGCCTGTCTTGTTTGATAGGTATGATCACAATCTAGAACACCACAGAGGTCTACACAGTGTACACAGATCAAGCGGCTTCATACAAGCAAATAAATAAGCTTTGTCGTATGCATATTTGTTCAGAAAAGAAGCTTATTTTATAAAATGCTCTCTCTTTCACTTTTGGGGGTAAAACACTCAATGCTGTCAACATTAAAAAACAGATATCAGAGGTTTGATGTGTCTGTGTTGTGGCAGACTTGTAGGTGATGACAGCTTTTTTTCCTTAAACAAGTGCTTGAATTACATGCATCTTGCAGTGATTCCATTCAAACTTTGACAAGGTGTCAAAGCCTATGGGAGCTTGAAATATATTTATCTGTTATTTTCAAGGAATCATTACATTAAACTGCAGAAGGAAGGTAAACAAGATACTGTATATCGCTCCTGGGTGTGTTTGTATCCAAGCTGGAAAAAAAGGATTTGTTTTTTGCATTTCATAAAGATATGAATATATAGAAGATTTTGGTGCCTTCCAGGGAACAATGTTGATGTTGCTGCTTCAAATCCTCTGTCCAATTCGCAGAATGTCACGCTGAGTTTGAAACAATATTTGAGCAGTTCTCTCAGGCGTCAAAGTAAGCTGTGTCTTATTACTGCTCGCCGCTGTGCTCCTCACAACATGTTTATGAGATGAAAATGCGATTGAAGCGAATGCTGAGCGTAACCAGTTTGCATTCTTCTTCCATTTCTGATACAAAATAGCTGTGTAAAGCATACATTCAGACCAGACTAGGATCCCAAAAGAGCAATTACGTGGCTATTTTTCATATTCCTCTGAAAGTCATTATAGCAGATCTGTCTATTATCTAACATCAAAGACAAGCTTGAGAGGACAGAATGATTCCTGCTCGTGTTTTTCTGCTCATTTATGAGGACCTGCATAAAAGTCAGCACACAATGCAGCTACTGTACACATCTGGAAGCTTTCTTTAAAGGAAGTTCAGCAATAAGTAAAAAAATTCCCCATTAACTCTAATGTAGTCAGTTATGTGAGATGTGCTTCATGTCCAGAGTTTATTTCTTTGGGTTTACTAGAGCCACAAGGGTATTATAGCTAATAAGAATTCCAATGTTTAGCATTGTGTGAACTGCAGGTCTAAATCATAACAACGGAAAATCCCTGAATACTACTTCATCTTCAAAAATGAGAAAATTGTGAAAACGTTTATTCTGTACAGTGGCGGATGCTGGTCTTTCAAGGAGGGGAAGCTCAATTTCGGGCTACATCATAAAATGTGTCGGTTTATTTATACGTAAATTCTACCCTCCATTCCTTTTCAAGAAAATGATCTGTGACCCTGTCGTACCAACAAGGCGTCTTTTTCAGGGACTTGACTAGTGTCCTCTCAATGGCCAGCAGAGCTAGGCTGCTTAAACGGCCTTGGCTCATGGTGTTGCGGGTGTAAGACTTGAGCCGCTTTAAACAGGAGAAGCTCCTCTCTACCTACTAGCTCGCTAGCTGGGACTGGCGCGAGGCTAGTGTGAAGTGTGTCCGCCTGTGAGTGCTTTGTGACGGTGGAGAGGCTCAGCAGCACCCGCTGGCCAGAAACTTTGATAGAAGTCAGAAGGAGTGATAGAAGTCAGTCTCCAGACACAAGCAGCTACAAAAAAACTACCAGAAATAGAAGCTCGACTTGTCGCCAGTCGTTTTTAACAAAGAAAATGCCGCTAAGAGGATTAGGAAAGTCTTCGGTTCAACTCAGAACAGAATGAAAAAAAAAAAAAATGCTCCCACGGATGTTTACACCAAAAGATCGCTGATTCGCTCATTTAGCTGTCAATCAAAACGGGATTCAGCCTCAGACACATCATCCAATCATCATGCAGAAGCTGAGCGTCCGGGCCAGCCGAGGCCAGCCCACTGCCCCATAGACCCCCAGAGACGCTGAGCGTCCGATGGGCGGGACAAAGGCCAGGATTCATCCAATCACTCGTCTCGTTTTGCAGCACACTTTGCTTTGCCATTGAACTCTGTGGACGCTGAGCGTCCACCCTGTTTAAAGCGCTGTGAAGCTGCGGGAATGAGTGAGAGGAAAGCCGCGTCGTTACCAGTGATAAGAAGCTGATTCTGAACAAAAGTTGAGCGCGTTGTAGCGCATATTTAGTCAGTGACATGTACACACAACAGTATATTATTCATCACTTATTTTTTTACATTTTAGGGGAAGCTGAGCTTCCCTTTCAGTCTTAGAGCATCCGCCACTGATTCTGTAATTCTAAAAGATGAACTCTCATATATTTTATATCGATTATGTGTAGTGTACATAGTTATTCAAATTCAAAATGAAATATTCTAATAATTTAAGGCTCTGGATTCTGATCAATAGTAAATTATTCATTTAAAAATATTTTAATGTGACATAGCATTTTTATTGTCACACAAGATAAAAATCAGTATAATAAATATCAGCAAATGCTTAAACTGTCTTTGTTTACACTACTAGCCAAAAGTGTTAGAATCAACATTTTTCCAGTTTTGTATGTAAAATGATTGAGTTTAATGGCTCATTGCATTCTGAAATGAAAGGAGTTAAATAAGAACTCATGTAATCAATTTATAGACCAAAATGTATCTAAACTTTGGACACAAAGTGGCACCTTTGTCAGATATAACAGCTGAACACACTCGTGACATTCTTTCTACAACAGACATCAAATATTCTTCAGACAGTTCTTCACAAATCTGCTGCAGAACGTCACATAAATGTTGCAACTTGTAGGTCTGCTTTGCTTTTCACTTCATCACAAATCAGCTGGATGTGGTTTAAGTCTGGAGACTGTGCTCCACTCCATGTTTTCAAGCTGACCATCTTGTTGTTTTTTCCTGAGGTAGTTCTGGCAGAGCTTGGACTTATGTTTTGGGTCATTTACAGCTTTCACCTGTTAATCTATTTTGTGTTCCCTGACTAAAGCCTTTGTGTATAAATCTGTAATATAAATTAATTATCATTTCTGGGTAACCTTACTTTTTTAACATCTTACCTTTGTATCAGTTCAAGCTGTTAACTGGACTTCAATGACTTGAATTGCAATAAATGACTGAAAAAATTGGGGTGTTCTAAAACTTTTGGCCGATAGTGTACATAAACCTATTGTTATGAAAACTTGAGATAAATCTCAAAATTGTGTGTGTGTGTTTTAAATGCCATATAGTGCCCATTTTTTTTGTACAGCCTTACTAACCAAGCAACTAATAGTCACCAAACATGTCTTCAGAATCAGAGAGATCAGAATCATTCAGCCTGATTGGCTACACTAGTGTAGTGGAGTAACTGTGGAAATCTTTTTAATGTTGCTTAGCTGTGTAATGTTGCTCTCGGTATCTGTGCTATACTGCTCTGTCTGATAGAGAGATGAAGTCCGGGCAGTAAGCAGTGATTATGCTCTACCGGGGGAACCTGCAGAGAGGGAATTAGATTAATTGCTGCTTATGCAGCATTAATACACCACAGTGACAGGGCCCCTGTGTTTGAGCGCTAGTGGACCTCTTTCAGCTGACAGAGATTGATGATGACTCTCCCAACAGAACTGTATGCACTCATTTTGTGTAGCGTTGCTTTCAGCCTATCAACACTGTGTCTTCATCTCCTCTTCTCCACACAGGTGACTGTGACTTCGAGAGGCCCTACACAGATTGTGGTTATAGCCAAGGTAAAGATGATGACTTTGACTGGGAGCAGGTCAACACAAAGCAGAGGTCTTCTACACAACCCTGGATACCTGGAGGTCAGTCAACTCTAATAAGTTAACACCACAACAGATTGCAGAACTTTTTAGACACCTGTTTGGGTTTATACAGGGTTTCCCATTTGCTTCTTTATCCAAACAGTTGTGAATAACTTTAATACTAATGAAGATATAGTGAAGAAATTTGGATCAAATGTACTTCAGCCTGTGTGAAAATGACTGACATGCACAATTACAATGCAAGTAGACGGAGTGGATGCCACGAAGGAGCCTGTCCAGCCACCTCTTATTGGTCATTAAAGCCATCAGTCAACATTAGTTATTTCTGCAAATTGTACTGTAACAAGCATGGGGGTTGAGGGTGAAGCAGGAGTCAGGATGATGCAGTAAGATCCAAACAAACCTGACTTTATTCCAAAGAAATGGCTGAAAACAAAACAATGCAAATATGGAACTGAAATGGACGTACACACATTCACAACATTACAACATTAACAACATTCACAACAGTCAATGACTGAGGAAGACATGAGGAAACAAATGTAATCAAAGGGGGAATGAACAAGCAGGGTTGTTTGTTAAAATGAGACAGGTGCTGAACATTAACCAGACAAGACGAGGTGACGAGGGTGGGGACATAGAGAAGTGGAAGTAAACAAAAAAGCACATGGGAAATGAAAACACAAACATGAGGACTGTGACAGGGGGTGTGACATGTACACTGATGTGTACATAATGTTTGGGTATTCTGTACAGGAGGAGTGTTCATGGTGTGGACATACTGGATAACAAACTCCATTCAGGAGACACAATGAGAATTTCTAAAACAGTTTGGAAACAACAGGGTTATTAGTGGATGACCTTTCACAACATGGAGCGTCGGACTCAAGTGTACTTGGATGTTTGCGGTGGACATTTTCAGCACATTGTTGTACCATCAGTGTTTTTCTTCTTCCAAATTTCATCACCATATCTTCATTAGAAGTAAAGCTATTCAAAATCATTTGAGTAAAGAAGCAACCCTGTATATTAGATACTCTGATAAAGTTATATGTATCATATACAATTGTCATTGTTATAATGGCAAAAAAGAGGTATGTACATAGGGCTTCTATCCAATTACAGTGTATGTGTTATGAGATCTGCACTAATCAGAGTGTTTATGCTGCATTTCTGATGGGTTTCATAATCCAGCAAAAGATAATATAGTGTAATCTTCAACAATACCATACTTTTGGTTACTTTTGGTTGGCATATATATTTGTAATTTATTCAACAACATTGCATAATGCATGCCAGTTCATACAAGCTAAGCAGGTCTGGGTCTGTTTAGTACTTGGATGGGAGACCTCCAAGAAGTGTGTCTGCTGGAAGTGGTACAGATGGGACAGCAGAAGGAGATCTTCATGTGTTTTTTGTGTGGATGCCAATGTCCTAGTGCAGTGACGGGAACACTACTATATAAGCTCTGACAAGTGGTACAAAGTAATCAATGCACCACAGTGGACAGTTAACCTCTATAATGAACACCGAAGCAACAAGGAAAGTGTCAGGTATCACCACTGAGTGAACACTCCAAGCCAAAGTTTGGTTATGCTCACAATTAGGTACAGTTGGTCATAATGATTATATGGAACCTAGATTCTTATCTAGCATATTTTCTCTGATGGGAGGTATAGAATGGTCTGCTTCACTGATACTTTTACATCCTTGCTGGTATGCAATCTCTGCCCACTGCGTCCACATCATTACTTCTGGTTTGTTAGGTGTGTAATTCATTAGCACTGTGGGCGAACAGAGCCTCTGTTGTGGCAGTAATGATAAATGTTAGTGTGTTTGTGACTGTCCTGACTACTCCTAACAGTCTACTCTTGCTTCTCAGTGTAGATGACTTTCTCCACAGCTTGAAGTGGACAAATGGCAGCGTGAACAGCCTAGTTAATATGTTATGGAATGCCACAGACCTGCCTTATAAATTTGTTTTGAGATGGTTAATGAGTTAAGTTCAATATACGAATCAGTGGAAGCAAAAATTAATCATTTGGTATTGCGTCAAGCAGTATTTCCACTGTAGGGCATCGTTAAATCAATCAACAGTTAAATATTCATTTCCAGTCCGTACCAGAGACTCAGTAATGTTTTATATTTCAGTAATAATTTGCTTTTTTGTTTTCAATGTACCCACGTTTCTGCAGCACTTGCCTTAAGACAAATTTACAGGACAACATGTTACTCATTTCTCAAGCAGTAACTGTTCTGGCCTATGGCCCATACTTGAATGCACTGCATTCACATGACTGATCACAGATTAATTTTGTCACACTGTAGTAAACTTGCCCATTAGATCCAGCAGCAGTGCTCTCTTAAATCTGATGCTTAAACATGTGCAAGAAGCACCACCATTGACTTCCAAGCTAGTGAAATAGTGGCAGCAAGCAGAATTAATTGGGAAGACTTGGCTAATTTCATCTCGTCTCCATCGGCACGTACCACCGACCCTCAGAGAAATTACCTGACAAGAGAGACGAGGCAGGAGAGAAGCTACAGAAGGGGGAAGTGTTTACCTTTCTGCCATAATTGATTTATGTTTCCCTGGCTGGAGGCAGCAGGAGGTTAAAGCTCAACTTGGCAGAGGGGCAGCGACCTACACGTTTGAAGCTGTTTCATGCATTTAATTCACCAACGATAAGGAGAATCTCCATCTCAAAACCGTTTTCTCAGTGCTGATTAGAGGAAGGGATCTCTGATTGCCTGAATTAAAGATAAGTAGTCATACCACCATGCTTCCTTCTCCCTCTCACTCCTGCAAGATTTGTGCTGGAGGAGGCTCATGTCCAGAAAAAAGAATGGAAGGCCTTTCTTCATTCCAGAGGTTCATTGACCATGACAGTCCTCACCGCCGCCCCCCACCCGCACTCACCACGAAATGCCATGGCAACATAATGAAAGTGGTTTTTGGTGGTAATCAATACCTGAAGCTCATATAAGCGTGACAAGTCAGTCTGAAATAGTTCATCCCCCCAATATATATGACAGGTCTTATCTATTTAATTCTATTGCACTTCTGCCATGGTCAGGGCTCTTCTATGATATATTGGTCTTTTTCATTTGCTCTGTGTCAGCCAGGGCTACAAGACTTGGCCCCCAGTGAAAGTTCCACTGTTGTGCTGCTGCTGAACACTAAGGTTTTGCACAGTTCTAGCAAGAAAAGAAAAAGCAGCAGGTGTGGTTCCCTATTCCTTCATGGTTAAAGTATTCTCCTCTAAGAGACCACAGGATACTCTAGTTTTTTCCCCAAATTCTCATTAGTTTCTTGATATCATGCCCCCTGGCCACATTATAAATCAAATGACCCTGCTTGGAAATGTGGGACACCAACCGCGAGGGAGAATCAGGCCAAGACGGCCAGTGCTAAGAAAGTGCCCTGGTTTTTTTACGCCCTCTAACCTTCTTCTATTAAAGGGGTGGTGATCTCAAGCTGAGTATGGTTCTTTGCTTCAGCAAGGCACCACCGAGAGTTGTCTTTCCACTGACCCTCTATGAACCCCAGCTTAAGGGATTTTGCAGCCGTTGAACTGAAGCTTAGACCACGTCTCTTTTTGATGAGGTCACTCCTCTGGGCCTCTCTTTGAATGGGCTGCTGTTGGTGTGTTGTCAAGATCAGGTTACCACAGGAACGTACTGTTTGACACATGAGAGCATTCACACTCTGCTCAAACAACAGGTGAACACCACCAACACTGCGAGATCCATAGCACTCTGGGTATTGTTACTAGGTTCCAAGCTATACGTTGGAAGTGATAGTTCTGGTAATTTATCAGATTAAATTATTACATCTCAGAGTGATTTTATATTAGACAGGACATTGTTGGATATCAGAATTATTAACTTCAATAAAATTAATACCACACAATTAGTGGTGTAAGAAATGAATGACCTTCAGTCAATATTAGCAAACTGTGCATAATGTATCATGGTGTGAATGTACTAGATAACAAATTCCATTCAGAAAACAATGAAAAAAGAAAGCTGCTACAAAGCAGGTCTCCATGCAGACACATCACCACAAGATCAGGTGAACAGAACTGTATGCTGGACATGTTGTAACATCAGTCTTTTTCACACAGACTGAATTACTTAATACACAATTAATCACCAGACTTTTATTAGTATTAAATTTATTCACGTTTGGGTAAAAAAGTGAGCACCCTGTATAAGTCAGGAGTTTAAGAGGATATTTGATTGTGCAGGGAAAACATGATTTAGCACCTTTATGGCTTTTATATTAATAATAAATGTTTGGTAAAAACGTATCTGTCTTATTTTTTAAGGCTGTAAAGTTTATTCAGATATCAGGTTTTGAGCTGCACATAGTTCAGTTAAGCAATGGCAGGCATACTGTTTTCTATTGTAATAGTATGTGTCCACTTCCTCCATCAGTGCCTCGCCACTTGACATGTCCACTGCATGTGGTGCCTCGCTGTTTGATAGTCATGGATTTCAAATACATTTCAAATGAATCTTCTTCTCAAGTAGACTACTCTCCTAAACAGTTCTGAAAAAGGTCTTTTTGAATCAAATATTTCTATGTATGACAGTAATCCTTGTTTTTTTTTTTAAAGCTCTTTAGCTTCTAGCTGCTCTGAGCTTGGTTCCAATCATAAGTTTGGGTATGGTCCTGTATGGTTTTCTGTATGTAAAACTATAATTATTGTATATAAAATGTATTTTTTTAGAGTTTGGAGTATCTGGAACAGATTAAGTGGATTTACATTATTTTGTATGAGAAATATTGCTTCAGTTATTGTTCATTTCAGTTATCATCAGGCACTTTAGAACAGATTAATGATGAAAACCGAGGTTCTGCTGTATTTAAATTGCAGTGGAGAGTTTGTGGTATTATACATTTTAAAGGAATAGTTCAGAGAAATATCATATTTACACAACTTTCCACTTACTCCAGATGTAGTCAATCAAGGTGTAGTTGGAGACTAAATGTTGCTTGAGTTGTTGGGCTAATGTTGCTAACAAAAACTAGAACTCAGTAGTCACCCAAGTCATCTCTCAACCAGCACAAACTACTTCCAGATCCCGGTTTTGAGATACACTATGACTGTGAACTATAAAAATGAGTAAAACTTCACCATTATTATCACCATTGTCACTATATACACACCATCTTAGTGACAATAACAACCATGAATATGGAGGAATTTAATCCAAGATCAGATTGCTTTGTTAAAACCAGCCATTCTTGTTTCTAAAGTGGTTGCCTATGGTGAAGAAGGGTATACTGTGTCCTAGCCTATGAGACCTTAAATAGTGACTGGTTTGGGTGACTATTGAGTATTTATATTAATTATTATCTTCATATCTTCAGTTCTAAGCGTACAAAGCCAAAATTATTATTGACTAATTGACTCCATATGCTTGGAGAGATATTATTCCTTTAATAAAAGGCTCATCAATATAATACTGTAATCAATAATGTCATGAGAGGAAATCTTTTCCTGTACAAGTATTGTCCCATAATCTCCCACAGAGAGGGCTGAAGGGACTGTGAGCTCACTCTCACTCTGAGGTTTTGTGTTCAGTTGGCAGAGCAGGGACGATGACTGAAGTAAACATGCATGTTTCTGTGCTTGTGTAGCCTGCTGTGGTACAGTAACGCAGAGCCAGGTGGTGTGAGAGGAGACTATCAGTACTCTCACGCTTTAAGCAGCAGCCCTATGCACAGAACACAGACAAGAAGTATTTCACACAGACAGAGAAATAGGTTCCAGAAAGTGATTTTGACTGCAGTGAGTGGGTGTGTGTTCTGCCTTCACCTGTCAGAACATCCATCTAACAACATGGATAAGGAAGTGACTCAGTTATCCTACGCAGCCCCTACAACAGTCAATGTGTCTGTGTTTATATATGGTGTATATTTTTACAGTGTGCCACTATTTAATATTCTGCTTATCAAACATTTCAGTTTAAAAATCAGGGTTTGTTTTCTATTGCACTGAACAAGCTGGAAGCAAACTCTAAAACATCTTAAAGATGTTCAGCATTGCATTATTTTCCCTAATTATGAAGATTTGACATTAGGCCTTTCGCATAATTGCCTGGAGTTGTCCATTCATTTCATATAACAAGACACCTTGAAGGCCAATATGCCTCTTATACTCTTGCTGCCACACATTTTTTATGAATATTTACTCTTACAAAGACATATAAGGAGTCATTTGTTATTGGCCGTTGTTAGCTTGTTCTACTCAGTCACATTAAGCTGGTATTTGTTGTGGGTGTTCTGGTTACCATTCAACATTTGCAAGTAATGATAGGTAGGTGTCCTGTTATACAGAATTAATAGCCAGCCAGTCAGAAAGAGTATGTTTATATTATATAATAATTATTATAATATAGTATTTATACGGCACGGTGGCTTAGTGGTTAGCACGTTCGCCTCTCAGCGCTGAGGTCTTGGGTTCGAGTCCACATCTGAACGGAGTTTCCACGTTCTCCCCGTGTCTGCGTGGGTTTCCTCCGGGGACTCCGGTTTCCTCCCACAGTCCAAAAACACGGAGTTCAGGTGAATTGGCTACTCTAAAAAAATTACCCTGGTGTGTGTGTGTGTTTGTGTGTGTGTGTGTGTGTATGAATGTGCATGTCTGTGTATGAATGTATGTATGTATGTATGCCCAGATATGGTTGGCACTCTGTCCTGGGTGATCCCCCTAGTGCTCGATGCAGTCCTCCAGATGGACGGTCGCTTCCGGTTGAGAGTACGCTGTGCGCGATTGGCTGCCGCTTCTCGCCGGTGTGTGTGATTGAGTGTGTGTAAATGGAGTGTGTTGATTGTAAAGCGTCCTTGGGTTTGAGAAAGGCGCTATATAAGTGTAACAATCATGTTATAGTATGATTATATATGTTATATTATTTTAGACGACTCATTGTGACCCTGATAAGGATTAAGTGGAAGAAAATGGATGGATGGATGGATGGATGGATGGATGATTATTTCATTATAACAAAAAAATTTCATTTACTGATGACCTGTTTCTCACATTTACAACGTTCTTTTTGTCTGTGCACCAAATGCAGCAGCAACAATTCATCTAAATGATTATGCCAGCACTCCCACCCCTGTATGTGAAAAATACATTTGAACACAATAGAGCCAGTGGTGTTAAATGTCTACACTTGATGTGGAAACTGTACTACACTAGACTGTATTGGTCTAGATTTCCTGTAAGCCAGTCTTAAACAGTTTAACCCCAAATCTGTGGTTTAGCTGTTGGGCATGAATGAGTTGAGCTTTTATTCTGGTCATCTCAAATATCATGTCTTGTAGTGCAGTTCATTTGTGGATGATGTGAATTTGATACTATAACTGCTTTGACCGAGACTGAACAAAATTAAATCCTACTAGTGACATTCGATAAGTCTCCTACAGCCATGCAAACAGGACTTGCCCCGCTCACACAACTCTATGAATATCATAGCACTATATCTGCAATCTAAAAGTGACAACAACCGCAGCAGCTGTCCATTCCACATCCCGCTAAGCCAAGACTACTGCCAAGAGTACTGAGCACACCAGCTCTTACTAGGTACTGTCTGATAGATTGTTTGATTTATAATATTAACCATATTACTGGTGTAATAGTATTGGTGACATACATACCAATAAGGCACCAATACATTTATAAAATACATTCAAGCATCAGAACATGTTGAGAATTGCAAATATCTTTCTTATTATAAAGATAAATAATGAATAATGATTAGGCGTTTCACACAAGGATTTGGAGTTTACTCCAATAAATTCATTAATTTTATATAAGCTAGAAAACTGTTATCCTACTTATACCATAGCCACACATTTTTGTATATTTATGTGTACAATAAAATTGTTTGTAAATTTGTATATTGATTATTGTTGTTGTGGGCTGCTGTTTGCAGTCAATGGATATTTACTATGGTTGTTATTACTATTCATAACCATAGCACCAGGTTCTCACTAGATTCTCACTAGATAATTTTTGATATATTGTTTGGTTGAAAACATCAGGCAATATTGATATCCTGCTGAGGTAATGGCAAGGACAAAATGCCTACCAGAAAAGTACCAGTACATGTATAGAATGCATCCAAGCATGAGGATAACATTCTAACACCCAAACTATCCTATAGCAGTGACAAAATTTTTACTTCAGAGGTGGTGGTGGGGGGGCACAACTAGTTTGAATACGGGGGTGTGCTTGAACATAATTTAAATTGTCATTAATAATAGTTTGTTATGAATTATTTGTTACTATTAATAATATATTCATCATAACTATTATTAGTTATTAGTAATAATAAAATACATATTAATATTAATTAGTAATATAATGTGTTTTCTATGGCTACTTTTAAATTCACTTTCCCTTCATGGTTTGACTGGTTGTAAAGCATGTAGCATAAAAATATCATCCAATTCTGTGTTTCACCTTGTTAGTTAACTTCACTCCAATTCATTACCACCAATATTACACTTATTTTTGGAAAGTATGGTCAATATACATCATTTACATAAAATTATACCTAATTTTTTAGTTAAAATAAACAGTTAACAGTTAACAAGATAACAGAATGTTTAAGTATTAACATTTTAACATAATCACCTCATCCAAACCTTTCAAACACAGACACTAATTCAAACGATCAACATGTTAACAACTTACAGTGGCAGGTCAGCACGGACTCCGGTTTACAACCAGATGGAGTGATAGCAGGGATGGCCAATCACACATTAGCAAAAAATGGCAGAGGAAATCGATGAGCTTCTGAGCGGTCAAAAGGGAAACAGGCTTCAGCTTGAGCGACCATTTTCTGCTGGGTCCTAGTGCTTGACCGTTCTCCATTTAATATAGCGTACCATTGTTTTTAGATGGTAAAAACTGCAGGGGACCAAAACTGCCTTTTGAAAAAGTGCAGGAGACATGGTCCCCCTGTTCCCCCTCCCCAAATTACACCTGTGTCCTATAGGATTCATAAAAACTCCAAAAGAAAAGTTATCTAATGATATTTTGGAATTAATTTGATAGAAATCCTATTAAACATCAGATATGAATCATATTGGAATCCTATGAAAATGAACAGAACTTAAAGACTAAGATGCTGTGGTCAATATTGATATTGTTCACAAAATGTGATTATTGTTTGGACTGTAGTTCTCATCACCCACATTGTCTCTACTCAGCTTGATCTTTTTAGGCTAATTCCTGATTCTGGCAGCATCACTCCTGTTGTAAGGAGGCATGTTTTCTTAGTTAAAACAGCAAATGCAAAAAGTCTGTATTTAATACCTTTTCACTGAGACAGCAGATGGAAAAGACCTTTTCAGAGGAAGCATGTCCTGATTGGATAAGGAATCGGTTGTGGGTGGACTGTTAAGAAACATACCATAAACGAAAGCAAGAAATATGTGCAGTATTCACCATTCACCAAGGTTTCTGGGTTATTATTTTTGTTTATAATCCTGATTTTGGGTTGCGTCATCAGTATTATAAGCACCTTGCTCAGAGCTGACATGTAAATGTGCTGTTCTGGTAAAAAACTGAAGTGTTCCCTAATGATCTTTTAGGGGTGATATCAAAGTATGTCTATGTTTTGTGCCTCAGAACTATTACTGTACATTGTTATTTTCTGCCGTGCAAATATGCAATTATGTGACCTGCCTGTGTCATAGAATTACTCACAAAAAGCTTTGCACTTTCACAGCTTTATGTGTGCTGATGTAAACACTTAAACACTGAAATGCGAACTATAAAAAAATGTGCAGAAATATCGATTAATCTGCTCTGGAGGCCTGTGTGAGAATGGGGATAAAAACGGCTGAAAACGTTTGACACTTCTGCTTGGAACGATTCGTCTGGGCCATGAACACCTCTTATAATTCAAGCTCATGGCAAAACGTGGCAGCGTGACCAAACGGATCTCTGATACCTGGCCAGAAGACATGGTCCTTATGTAAGAAGTGGCGTTAAATGGAGTGTGGTGTGAGGCAGGAACGCTCAGCTGGGAGCCTGTGCTTATTAATATTTCAAATACACCACGTTATCAGGGCGAGCACAGCTGCTCGTGAGTAAATAAAGTCAAAGTTGCAGTTCATCAGTCCAACACAGTGGTCCTATTTATGATAACGGTGGCGCAAAGCTGTGCTCTGTCACTTCTGCAACCTTTAGCAAGTACATCCAGAGCTGGCCAAGCACGCAGCAGACCTAACCAGACCCACAACAGCTGTGTGTCTGCTTTACGCCAGCCGAGAATGATGTGGCTGTCAAATATGAAAATAGATCCACTCACACAAACATGGATCTATTCATGCAAGTTCCAGAAAACTCTCACAAGAGATGCCTCAGCTTTATCCACAGGATGTTTTAAATGATCAAAATCCTGATTTTACACGGTGATTTCATTCATTCCTTGATCTAAAGTCTGAATTATTTGAGCTTCTTGTAGACATACAGGGTAAGCTTATTGTAAGTTAATCACTATTTCTCACTCCTAGCTCATTAGGATTTGAATTTGTTGATGTTACTTTTGTGTGTACAGTCTTTTTTGTGTAATACTCAGTTTTGTCGTGATTTTGTCATTTGTTGCAAATGTGCTGCTTTAAATTAATTTAAATATAAATAATTTTGTAACTGTATCATGTGTGAGCAATGATTGCACTCAAAACTGTTTTTGTTAGTTACTGAATATAATATACATGGTCATATCAGAATATTATGACCACCCCTGGTTTGAAATGAAATCGGCCTGTGATGTCACAGATGCCATGTGACAGTTTTTGCTGTAAAAATAAGTGAGCACACCAGTCAGTTGTATCAGAGTGTAAAATTATCATCATGGACAAAAGACGTGGTTTGAATGATGTCCAAAAGGGGCGTGATAACAATGGACCAGGGGAAGGGTGGTAGCATCTCAGAAACCTCTTACTAAGATGTTCTAGAGCTGCTGTAGTGTTGGTTTACTGAGAATGGACTGTTATATTGAGTGCCTCCTAACAGCATCACAGTGATGCCCCACCGGCCATTGATGCCAAAGGGAAAAGAGGACTTGCGAGTGATAGACAGAGCAATTGATACATCTCAGGGGACCCGTTAACCTCTTTAATGAACTCAGGAGCAACAAGGAAAGTGTCAGGGATCACCACTGAGCAAACACAGTTAGATTAGTCAAAGAGTTCATGGTTATAATATTCTAATATGACAGTAAATTTATTTAATACATATAAATTATTCTAATATGATGCTCTGCAGTTTAAAGCTGTAAAGATTAAGGTACTTTAAATGATGAGCTGAGGTTCTATAATGATTGCTATGTATAAAACTATGTACCAAAAAAACGTGTGCTTGATTAGGAAGCTGACAAAAGGAATTTGGGTCTTCAGAACCTGCTGTATGCCACTTTGAATGATCTTTGCAATAAAATCTTGCTGATTAAATAGGTATTTGTAGAAATTTCACAGCAATAATGACTTTTTGTTATTTACTAGAATTTACTGCCACTTTTTTTGCCAAAACCATAACTGTATGAGGTATTAACAATAATTAATAAGATTAGTAAGTCTAAACTTTAAACAGTACAGTAGATCCTTGGTTATCATTTGCCCTGTTTTTGATGGCATGCCCATGTGACTTGCCGCTAATTTCGAAAAACCAAAGCATTCACTGACGAGTTCATCATTCATTCTATTCTGACTTTGTTTCTCATTGTTTCTTGTTGATAATGGTCAAAACTAATTGAAACACATCACACTAAAGCAACGGTGTGCAGAACTACCGCCTGAAAATGAGTGTACAAAACAAAGGCTGATAGCTGGACCACACCTGCACACTCTAAAACAGAGTGTAAACCTGTAAGAGTGATGTTAAATGTTCATTTATCCATTTCATTAGTCTTTTGTATTTATTGCTCATTGTGCTCTGTATGTAAAACTGTAGTTATTCTTTATAAAATGTATTTTTTGTAAATATTTTGGAATGTCTGGAACAGATTCATTGGATTTACGTTATTATGGGATATATTGCTTCAGTTTATATTCATTTCAGTTATCATCAAACACTTTAGAATAAATTAATGATGAAGACTGAGGTTCCACTGTATATTTATTATAATTAATTTGAGTAATATTTGAATAGTATTGGAGAACAGAAGTAACACCTCTCATCTTCTTTGTGTTAAACATAGCAGCAGCATTCAGACACAGCATGGCAGAGCTCCACTTTGGTGACCTTTGTCCAGCTGCTACAGCACAGATCATCAGACAAGACCTAACATTTATCACAAACTCTCTTTCATGACCTCTTCCTCCCCGTCTCTACATTTGACCCTCCAGGAGTCCCTCCATCCACCTCCTGACTCACCCCAGTCTGGCTGGGTGGGGCAGCTAATTGCTCGTACAATGTTTGTTGAGGCGGGAACTCGGCCTTTGGCAAGGTTTCAGTGCAGATTATGCAGAGGAGCTGGAGGACTGGGTGATGGGGTGGGGGCCGATCTGGGTTTGGTGGGGAGCGAAAGGCCCGGCACATTTCCCCCCAAGGGAGATGACACAATATCCCGCTCTGAGGCCAGAGGGAGTAATTGGGATCGGCGAGTGAATAAAGATGACTTTATTACATTACGGCAGGTCACGGTGCAGTGTGCGTACAGCATTCAAAGAAGCTGCTTCACACCACACACACACACACACCCGTGTGAAGGAACACACCGCTGTTTATTGCTCCCCATGATTAAAGACCTTTCTTTCAGGAGCCAAATAACTGACATCTGCCATGCTAATGCCACCATTTATGCTTTTATTGCATTAGCTCAGGTTGAGGAGGAGAGAGTTGTTCTTTCTGACCTGCTGTACAGCAGCCTGTCCTGAATACATACAAGCACATCATTTGGAGTCCTCTATCCACACAGATGTATCATCCAGGCTAGCACAGAGAATCAACTGCCCCCATTAGCTCAGCACTGTTTATTATTACAATGGCAAAAACCATACAGTGGGGGAAAAAGTATTTGGTCAGCCACTGATTGTGCAAGTTCTCCTACTTAGAAATACGAGAGAGGTCTGTAATTTTCATCATAGGTACACTTCAACTATGAGAGACAAATGAGGAAAAAAAATCCAGGAAATCAGGATTTTTAAAGAATTTATTTGTAAATTAAGTATTAAGGAAAATAAGTATTTGGTCAATAAACAGACCTGTTAGTTCTTCTTTAAGAAGCCCTCCTATTCTGCACTAATTACTTGTATTAATTGCACCTGTTTGAACTCATGTCTATAAAAGGCAACTGTCCACACTCTCAATCAGTCACACTCCAAAGAACTTTCTAAGGACAACAGGGACAAAATTTTAGACCTGCACAAGGCTGGGATGGGGTACAGGACAATAGGTAAGCAGCTTGGTGAGAAGGCAACAACTGTTGGCACAATTATTAGAAACTGGAAGAAACACAAGATGACTGTCTGGGGCTCCATGCAAGATCTCACTTCATGGGGTAAGGATGATTCTGAGAAAGGTCAGGAGTCAGCACCGAACTATACAGGAGGACTTGATCAATGACCTGAAGAGAGCTTGGACCACAGTCTCAAAGAGAACCATTAGTAACACACTATGCCATCATGGTTCAAAATCATGCAGGGCATTCAAGGCGAAGCAGGGGGGCTCATGCCAGCACATGTCCAGGTCCATTTCAAGTTCGCCAATGACCAGAGGAGGCATGGGAGAAGGTCACCATACCTTACACTATACCTACTGTTAAGCATGGGGGTGGAAACATCATGCTTTGGGGCTGTTTCTCTGCAAAGTGGACAGCACGACTGATCCGTG